>PVJI01003203.1:0-128354 GCA_004026765.1 Micronycteris hirsuta
GGAAGCTGGCACAGGGCCTTGCCCCCAACCCTGAAGGGAGACAGTGGAGAGGACGGGCACCGTGCCACCCCTCGCACGCCCCTGGCAGACCCCACGAGCTGGGATTACGCTGCCTCCCCACCCCGCCCCCTGCCCGCGCAAACCTTGGGCCCTCTGCGCACCCCTGCCAGCCGACCCCCACTGGTCAGGGCGGAGCCCTCTTGCAACGCAGGCGCCGACACTGGTCCAGAGTTGGAGGCCTGTGTTTGGGGGCTGATTTGTGGGCGCTGTGCAGTGTTGGTGAGTCTGGGGAGACCTCTTCCCGCCGGAGCCTGCAGGTGCCCTCAGAATCGCGCTGCGGGCGGTGACGGGACAGGAAACCGTGTCACGGCAGGAATGATGAGATGCCCTGGAGTTCTCTAGCCTGGAGACAACGGGGACCAGGGGACACATGTGTGGCTGCTAACACTTAGGGAGCGAGGGCCCTGCCTTGGACAGCACTGCAGAAAAACAGAAGTCAGTTCTGTGTATTGAGCTGCTTAAGCCAGCAGCCCAAAGGCAGAATGCTGTCCTGGGAGGTAGTAAACTCCCCGTCCCCGGAGGTGTGCAACAAGAGGGTGGTGATGTCTCGGCAGGGATCTTACAGAAGATATCCAGGCTGCGGTTCTAGGTGAGGAGAGAACCTGGTGATCTGGCGGGGTGGGGGGCGGGTGGGGGGCTCCTTCCAGCCCTGGGAGCCAGGGAGTTGGAGAACAGGGAAGGGGAGGGGCTTAGGAGGAGATGGGCAGCAAGGACTCTGGTGTGTACATGTGGGTTCCTGGCGGCTGAGAAGTGTGGGGAGGCGGGAGGGAGGGCAGGGGGACTGTCTGGGGTTTTCTTAGCTGTGGAACTGGGAAGAGACCGGTCCTGGCCAGTCTGCTCGTCGCTTCTGGGGAGACAGTGGGGCTGTCCGGGGCCAGGGAACGGTGTGAGCAGCAGGCCTGCTGGACCGGCAGCCCCGGGTGGAGTGGCAGGCAGCCCGGAGATGACCCAGTGCTGGTTCGGAATGTCATGCGTGTGCGATGTGACTGTGGATGAGATGCTGGGCCTTCCAGATTATTTGGTCCAACGGCAGGGAAAGCAAGGACACCGCCAGCCGGGCCTTTCTTGGGTCCAGTGTCCGCAATCCGTCCTTGGACTGAGCCAGAGCAGGGACAGCTCCGTCGGCCAGGGGACCGGGGATTGTGAGTAGGTGCTGAGTTCTCAAGGACATGGCGACCGAGGCTCCTTGGGGCCCCTGGGCTGTGGGGACCTTTCTCCGAGATTTGCTTTTGTCTCCTTGTTGCCTAAATCCTCACTTTCTTGGCACCAGGTTCTGAAGCTGTGAGGAGACAACCCGGGCCCGGGGCTGCCAGAGTCCCACGGGGCCAAGGAGGGGACCTGGCACTGGTGTTCCTTTGGTCTTGGGTGCAGATTGCATCCAGGGTGCAGAGAGCCCATGGCCCCCGCCCCGAATCCAGGCGGGGTACATCAGTCCATATTTTTGTTACTTTGTTTTGTTAAAAAAATAGCTATTTCCCCCTGCCCCTTATTCTGGCCGCTCACGGTGGCCTCACCTCCTCCCCGGGGACCAAGGGGGGAGGGGTGTGGGGGGAGGGGAGGGCATTGGGCGCAGGGCAGTTGGTGGGCGGGGTGAGTCTTCAGGCTTCAGGCCACGCCCTCTACTGGATGCCTCGGAAGAGGCACATGGCGAAGATCATGGCGAAGAGCTGCACAGACAATGGGAGTTGGTTAGTTAGGCTGGGCCCACAGCCCCCTTGGGGGCCACCCACCCCGCAGCAGGAAGCGGGCTGGCCCATCACTCTCAGCGCACTCCTGCCGTAGGGGTTCCTGATTCTCCCCAGCCACCGGTCCCCTTCATGTCTTGCAGCCAGGGAGAGAAGGGGGCTTTGGAAACCCAGAGATGAGAGTTTAACTCCAGCTTCCTTATTGGCCAGCGGCAACCTTGTGCCCAACGCTTTTTCTGGGCCGGAGTGTGTCTCCACAGCTCACTGCTGTCCAGGCGCAGTTCTAAGTGCTTGCTCAGAAACCTCACAGACCAGAGGGTGGGGCACAGAGAGGTCATGTAACCTGCCTAAGGTCACACAGCTGCAAGTGGTGGAGCTAGGGCTGGAGCGCAGGCATCCTGACCCTAGAGCCCACACTCCTAACCCGCACGCTCCCCCTTCGGGAAAGCCGTGAGGTGGAGGTGTAAGGCGATCATCTAGTGACGTGCCTTTCTGTAGCAGATGCTCAGTGACCAGTCACCAGGACAGTTACTGACCGGCAGGGAAGACACAGCCCTTCCCAGAGCGGGAACAGAGGCTCTAAGGGGCGGGGGCGGGGGCGGGGTGGGCACAGTCGACTCCGCCACGCCCTTCTGCCCCTGCCGCTGGCACCTTGTGGCCAGAGCTCTTGCAGGCGGCCCAAGGAGCAGTCCCGAGACCAGAGGCTTGTGGACAAATCTCTAGGAGGGCAGTGGCTGGGGCCATGGTAGAGGTCCCCGTCAGGGCCCGGGGAGCTGGCTCTAAAAGTCTGCATTCTTCCTGCACTGGACAGGTGCCTGCAGCCTCCCCACGCCCAGGGCAGGTTTATCCGTCTCTTGTTCACTGTCACCTCCCCGGAGAGGACGGGGTCCCCTTGAACAGTGCCGGCACCTAGTAGGGGCTCAGCCTGTGCTTGCGGAGTAGCTGAAGGAGTGAAGAATAAACGACCCTTCCCCTCCCCCGTCACCAACAGTCCCACAAAGCGGGGCTGCAGGGCTTGGTGAGAAGCTGAGCAAGGCCACACCGGTTATGGTGCCAGGTGGGAGGCAGCCCTGCAAGGTGGGAGGGGGAGGCTGCCTGGTGTCACTTCCCTGAGGGCTCGGAGGTGGCTGGGTGTGGGCAACACTGCCTGGATGACCTCCCTGGGCAGTGGGGTTGAGATGGGGAGAGAGAAAGGGGTGGGGGGGCGGTGCAGCTCCACCCTGTGCTGAAGTGCCCCCTGTTGGTGTCTGCAAGGGTCTGCAGCGGCCTTCCTTGTTAGCCATAGGGACCTCCAGGTAACAGGGGCTAAGAAAGCCCTCGAACACATCACAGGGAAAGGGCCTGGCCTGGAAGCACAGGCACCCGCCCTCCCTCAAGGCAGCTGTTTGATCCTTTGTACAAGAGTTCTCTGTGGACCTTGGGTGGCAGTGGGGTACAGGGGGGATGGGGGGTGGGGGTCGGAGAGGAGTGGAGGTGGCGGTGGGAGGAAGACAGGGGACCCGCCTGTCCCCACTGCCCCAAGACGTGCTCAGACATGTCCAGAGCCCAGTGACCCAAGCAGACAGACTTGGCTGGGCTTGCCACCCCAGAGTGTCCACGGTGGAGGACCCACAGGTCCTGAGTTAAGGACGTGGAGACGGAGGTGGGCCGGGGATCGCAGGCCGTGGGGAGTCTGCCCCAGATCCCGTGTGTGCCCTGCGTCTGGGGAGCTGCAGAAAGGGGGCCTCACTCACCTCGATGGCCAGCACCCCTATGGCGAGGGCTCCGGCAAGGTAGACGTAGGTTTCGAAGGCGTTGAGGATCACCGTGTAGCAGCCCTGGGGGGAAGGATGAGGTGAAGCCACAGACTGAGGGGACGTCTGGGGTCACGGGCCGGGGTGAGAGCCGGGGAACTGGCACGAGGCCCAGAGCGCAGGCAGCGTGGTTGGCACGGGGCAGGGCTCCTCCCCTGTAGGACTGTCCGCCCTCCCTGCGCCCCTCTAAGCACATCCTGGCTGGTGGAAAGTGTCCGAGTGCAGAGTCGCCTGTGGGGGTTTGGCCCCTGTGGTTCCAGGCCTCTCTCTCCACACACCCCCCCACAAGGGACAGGAGAAGCCGTAAATTCTTCCTGAGTGTGAAGTTGACTTTGATATGCCTCACCCGGCGCATCTTGTCCAGCAGAGAGAAGACAAGCCTCTGCCCCCTCTGCTGAGGGCGGTGTGCCAGGGGCCTTAACCACTCACCTTCCCTCTGTCTGGCTCTGGCACCCAAGACCCTTTGGGTCCCCGGATTGAACCAAGCTGGCCAATGGAGGCATGAGATACCGAGAACCCTCAGGGGGAGCAGAGAGGGCAGGGGGAATGGGCGGGACGATGCCACCAATGCTTTGGGGGTGTCCACCCCGTCCGGAACTTTGCTGGAGCCTAGAGTAAAGCTCCCTCCTGCCCACTCAGGCCCACCTCTGGTCCCTGGCCACTGAGCAGCCAGAACGCCGTCATGGCCAGGTCCCCCCAGCCCCCAGGCAGAACTGGGTACGGGTTTCCACTGCTCTGCCCGCACCCTCGCCGTGAGCCTGCAGCCCTCACCTTGAGCTTGCCTTGCCCTATTCACTGCGCTCCAGCCCTTGGCCTTCTCTGGGTTCCTGGAACACGCCAGGCTCCCTCCCACCCCAGGGCCTTTGCACATGCTGCTCCTGCTCTCTGGCTGCATTGCTCTCCCTTCCTGGGAGGATGAGGGTGTAGCACTTTGTTCACGAAGAGGCACAGTGGCGCCCACACTCACAGCCCGCTGTGAAGCAGATGGGGAGCAGTGAGGACAAGGCGGAGAAATAACGACTCATGACCACCTGGGGAATGGAGAACATGGACGGTGTCCTATTGGCGGTCGCCACGCTGGCCCGGAGTCAAGGGCTAGCAGGGTCACCATCTATTAGGAGAGCCCCCTGATGTGTTTCCAGAAGAACACACTCCTGACTCTCCCGGGCGACTGTCTTGACCCAGGGAAGGCTGAGGAATGTGCTGGAGAAGCTGCCACATGGGTTCGAGTTGTATCTACGGGGGAGTCTATTCAGCATGAATTATCTTTTTTTGAGATTTCCTGATTTCGCTTCATTGAAGTTCAATGGCAAACAGGGCTGGTGGACTAACTCAGCACCCATGGGCAAGTATCCTTTGCCTTACCTAGCTCCTGGTGGCTATATGATTGAGCCCTAGCTAGTGAAACCTAAGCAGAAGTCACCTGAAGGTTTCTGGGAAAGAAGCTAGTATCACCATTTCCCCTGTTCCCACCTTAAACATGGGTGAGATGTTTGGAGCCATGGCAGCCATTTTATCATCAAGAAGTGGTAAACGCAAGGAAAGACCACAAAGATCACAGACACCGGGCCTGGACTGACATGACAAACCCTTGGCTGGCATGACAGAGCCACTGATATGATGTGAGAAGCCACCGTCTTCTAAAATCCTTGCCATGTGTGAAGCACAAAGGTATTTGCTTAAGCCCCTTTAGTTGGGATTTCAGTTACTTGCCATCAGACATGTTGCTGGCCTATGATGGGAGGTCAGGCCAACTCAGATTTGCATCCTGGGCTTTAGGGAAGTAGGTTGTGAGAAAAAACAAACAGCTGATCCCTCGGCAGAGGCCTTTAACGGGGAGAATGCTCAGAGGGATACGAGTGTCTCAGAAACGGAGCCCCAGAAGTCAGTCTCGGGAACCCTCCCACGGAAGAGTCGTCCCGCAGAACTAAGTGGCTGTCAGGGGCCTCTCTGGTGCTTGCAACATAATAGCCACGCCCAGGAGATGAAGGAGGCATCGTTACAGAGTTTGAATCAGAAACGGGAAGCATGTCAGGTGAAGCGGACCAGGGCCCAGGAAAAGCCTCCCAGAACAATTCACAAGTGGCCTTAGGACACGGGCGTGGCTGTGTGCACCAGACATTCCTAACAGCAACCCCATGAACAACTTAGAAATTCGTTCGTCTTTGACATCGAATCCCGAGCTGTGGTGGCAGCTCTGGTCCAGGGAGTTGTCAGTGGCCCATGTCTCCTTCTCTCTTGATACTCTGATATCCTCGGGGCTACCCTCTTCTGCATGGTCAGAGGTGGCTGTCACCAAAGCTGCATCCCAGTCGGGGGGAAAGGAGGAGAGGTGGGCACAGCGCTTTCTCTTAAGGATGTGACTCAGTTGTACAAATTACATCTGCTTACCTCCCTGTGGCCAGGAGTTGGTCACATGGCCTAGCTGCAAGGGAGGCTGGGAAGGGCAGCCTTAGCCTGGTGGTCATGGGCCCTATAAAGCCCCTCTTTCCAAGGAAGAAGGCGTGAATGGAGTTTGGGGACAACCAGCAGTCTCTGCCACTGTATAGGGGACCTGTGGTCCAGTGAGTGTGTCCTGGCCAGGGCCACGTAGCAGTTAACAGCCCAGGCCAGGCTGACAACAGCCTGGAACTGCCTCCCTGTCCTGCAGCCTCTCTTCACAGCAGACACCCAACCCTGAGTGTGGCCTACCCTCCCCAGTCCTTCAGTGACCTGATCCTAGGGCGCTGGTCTCTTCCTTGCTGTCTCTCCCCCTCTGTGCAGGGGCAGGTCTGTGTGGGGCAGACGAATTTGGCTCTGGGGGCCTTGTACCCTTGACATGGGCAGGTGCAGGGGACGGTGGTGCTGAGTTTGTGGGACAAAGCTGAGGACGGAGAGAGACTCACCAAGCGGCCAGGGTCGGGCCGCAGCTCAACAGTCCCCTCCCGTGGGACTCTAAGGGGCCTGCCTCGGCCCTCTACCCCGGTCCCTCCCAGGCTGTCGTCTGGTTTCACTTCCTGCACGGCGATTGTTGCCATGTGGAATGACCGCTTTTGGCTTGTTTGTCACCTGTGTCCTCTAACTAAACCAGGAGCCCACAGGGACAGGGCCTGTCTCCTGCCCACGGTGGGGTCCCTTGCACCTGGAACTCTCCCATGAGACTCTCACAAAAGGCCTAATCCAGCGAGAGGCATGGGAAATGGGCCCAGTCCACCCTCATTCTGCGCCCCCTCGGGTCTCCCCCACAGGCTGAGAGGCGAGGAGCGGTCACTGGGGGACCTCGTGTCACCAGGAAGGGAAAGGGATTCTTCTGGAACTGAGGTGAAGTCCTAGGGTTGCAAGAGAAGCAAAAAACTCTAGGAGCTTCCCTGACCTTGTTCCCTTGGGGCCAGGAGGTGCCCCCGCATGGCAAATGTGAGCTGCCCCCCAAATAGAGGGGGCCCCCACTGCGTGATCCTAGTTCTGGCTCCCAACCTATGTCCTGCCTGGCCCACTGGAAAACTCCTATTCACCCTTCAACCCCAGCCAAGACGCCTGCTCCTTGGGCCTGCGCCATCTCCCAGCCATCTGCCACCTTCGCCCTTCCCCCCTTTGGCTGGCTCTCAGGAGCCTGGATGGAGCTTCGTTAGCCTCTATGCAGTCCCACATCACGGCCGACAGTCCCATGGGATCCCAGAGGGCCTTCAGCCCCTCCAGGACAGTGCTGCCACCCACGGGCCCCTGCCTGGGGCTGCGGGGCCTGTACCTGCTTGTTCAGGAACAAGTCTCTGCCCAGGAGGCATTCCTCCCTGCTCAGCAGGACCCCGTCCCGAGCCTGGGGTTCTCTCCGGCAGCAGGCCTCGGGCACCTCGTCACTGTCCAGGGTCAGGAGTCGGAAAACTGATGCAGACTTGAAGTCCTCGGGCCCGTTGACCCCGCAGCAACCAAACTAGGAGCAGAGCAAAGGGGAGAGTCTGGTGGGTGGGAGCTGGCCCTGCGGGACAGAAGGGGACAGGCAGCTTCTCTCAAGGCCACAGTGAGGAAGCATGGTGGCACAGAGATCAGACCCGCGTGTGGGCTGGCTCCCCGCCCCTGCTCCACCTGTGTGACCCTGGGCAAGTCACTCAGTTTCTCTGAGCTTCAGCATCTTCATCTGTCCAATGGGGTCGGTGGTGACAACTCCTGCCTTACCAGGCACTTAGCACTCAATAAACAGTCACTCAGATTACTGTCATTGATGATGACAATGGCTTGAGGATGCACAGATTTTATCTGGAGCGCAGACTGGGATTGAGGGGCAGTGGCTGCTGGGAACGCTGTGTGCATGTGATTCCCAGGCGGATCTGGGCTTGGGGGCCAGCGCCCAGCCGATCCCAGGCACGTGAGCAGAGGGGGCTCTGGGGGCCAGGTATCTGCAACACTGGGCATCATAGTCCTGAAAGCTCATGACATCCCAGGGGCACAGGGGTGTCACTCACTGTGATCATGACCGAGTTCCAGGTGGCAGAGAAGACGTCTGTGTCGTTGTCGCCCTGATAATGCTTGGTGAGCTCCTTGGTGAAGAATTCGCGGGTGAGCTGGGGGCAAAGGGAGAAGGAGGCTGAGACCCCCACCCGGCAGCTTGGTGCTGCCCGCGCCCCTCCCTGGCCTCTCCACCTGTCGGCTTTGAGGGAAGAGCAGGGAGGCCTCAGGGCCTCGGTGCCAGGCTCCCGGCATTCCCCTAAGCTTGGGGCAGGTCCCTTAATGCCCCCTCAAAGCCTGTGGCCTGCCCCCATCATGGGGTCACTCACGTGAAAAGTCTACACACACCCCCAGGTGACCCCAAGGGCAGGGCATGCTGGGAGCCTCGCTTTGCCCAGCAGCTCTTCCCAGGCGGAGGACTAACACAAAGTGGGGGCTTGCCCTCCGGCCACCCCCCACCCCAAGCCGTGCCTCACACAGAGCGAAGCGGATGCCCCGGGCCCTGGAGAAACTTCGTTATGGAGCAGGTAGCCTCCGCATATCTAGTTCCCAGAAATGTCCCTGGAAGCCGCCCCTACCCTCAAAATACTCTCCAGAGGTCTCACCACCCTCCCCCGGCTGCAGTGAGAGGGCGGGGCCCAGAGGGGGACCCTCCGGCACCTTTCTTTTCATGCAGGCTGCTGCCTCCTCCTCCCCTCTGGGCAATGCCAGCTCATCTGCTCACCACCCAGGGCCAGCTTGTGTGTCCTGCCCCCTTGTTTCCAGGCCACCTGTGGCTGGTGCCTGCCTCTCCTAGACTCAAGAGGGAGCTTGGCGGCCCGGGTGGCTGGAGCCCCCAAAATAAGTTGGCTTGTGGGGACAAGTGGCCCACACTGGATACGGGCCAGGGCCTCAGCTGCTTGTCACATATTCCAGGGCCCAGGGGACCGCCTCCCCTACTACCCTCGGACTGTCCAATGATTAGTGCTGTGCCCTTGCCTGGCAAGGTGTGGAATGGAAGATTCCAGAATCAGGTGTGTGACGGCACTAGATGTTGGGGAGCAAGACGCTGACGGGCGCCCTGACGCAAACCTTCTGGAAAAGCCTGCATAAGGAAGAGGTTCTCTGGGTCACGATTTGGGCTGAAAGCGCTGGATGAGGGGCTGGTGACTCTGGGAGACCCTTCGAGGGTGGGACTGACTGGCACGGTGGCCACTGAGCCCTCGCTGGCAGCAGGGAGCCAGCGTGCATGGGGCCTGGTACGTACATTTTCCCTGAAGATGAAGGCCAGGATGGCCGCCGAGAGCTCTGCCAAGAAGATGATCAGGATGAACAGGAAGAACTGCGAAGAGAGGGGGCAGGCTCGTGAGTCCGAAGGGCAGGCAGCAAGTTGGGGGCACCGCTCCCGAAGCCCCTTTCTGTCTGTTACACAGTTGACACGACCTGCCGATTTTATAAAACCAAGGGACTTTGCCACCATAAACCAGGCACTTTTTATAATGAGATGCCAGCCGTCCGTCTTGGGGACCAACGCGGTGGTGACGCAAACATGGAAAAAGCAAACAAACAAAACTGGCCTTCCGTGCACACGCGCCCCTCAGCCGAGGCCTCACCTGGACAGCCCGGCCTGGCCGGCCTGGAGGGGATGGCTGTCCATGCCCCAGCTGTGGGAACCCTGGCTTTCTCCCCCCACCCCCGCCGCAGGCCCTTTCTCTGCCGCAGCCTCGGCTCCCCACGGGAGGTGGGAAGGTGACATTGATCTTCAGTCACAGTAAAGGAGATTGGAGCGAAGGTGGGGTGTCCATCAAAACGTGGAAGCCCAGGGGCTGGGAGTTAGAAATCTAACAAAGCCCCTCCTCTCCCCCACTGCATTTCCTGATGCTCCCAAGCCCCCCACGATGACCCTGGTCTCGGGGCCTCCTCTGCCGGGAAAGCTACTCCCTTCCTCACCCACCGGCGCCTCGTTTTCCAGAGCACGTTCAGCCCCAGCTGCCCTTCCGTTGAGAAGCCTTTCCTGGCTCCCCGCCCCCTACCACAGTGCCCCACAGAGATGTCCTCATCGCAGCTGCTGGGCCCCCACAGGGTCCCGAACCTAAGCACGGAGGCTGTAATTCAGCAGGCCTTCCCCGCGCCCGGACGGCACAGGCACCGATTGGCTCGTGGCCATCAGATGAGGGAATGAAGCCGCGGTGACCGACTCGCCCTCATGCCCTTGCTGTCCTACATCTCAGGCCTGGTTTGTCACCAGCGTTGATTTGCATGAGCTGGTGGCAGAAGAAAGAGGAAATGGCTGCGCCTTCATTGCTTAGCACGGCCGGTGCCTTTGGCATGAACAATCCGAGACAGTCTCGGGGTTGTCACCCCACCCGAGACGGCCAGCAGAGGACTGAACCCCCAGTGCACACAGATGGGTTCTCATACACCCTCCCACTCACCCGCCTGGGCCAGCTGCCCGAGACCTGCTCCCTTGGGTCACGGTCCCCACAGCCACCAGGCCACACTGGATGCGCCCAGCCCAGAAGTGAGCAGAGGGTCCTGGGCTTAGTGCCAGGACACACCAGCCCACCTTGCCTTGCTGTGTGTGACTTGGGACAATCACTAAAACCCCGCCTACCCTCTGTTTCCCTGTCGGTAAAATGAGGATGTAACAGCCACTTCTGGGGCCGCGTGAGGAATAATGGAGTGATGGGTGTAACGGTGTCCTGTGCGTCACAAGAAAGGCTGAGCTAAGCTGGCCATCGAGGCTCCGACAGGACTAGACAGAGCGCAGAAACCGGCTCCAGTGCCGGGGGCTCCGTGAGCCCCCAGCGCCCCCTCCAGGGACACTCGGCTGATGACACCCTCGCTGTCTCTCTCCTGCAGAAGAAAGTTTCTGTCGCTTTTTCCTCAACCTTGGGAAGAGCCCCGTCATGTTCCCTCCCTGACTTTTCAGCATGAACAGCACTGCCCCCAGAGAAGTCATCCCGGGGTCCCTCCAAATTGCTTGGACCACATTTGGGGAGACCATCGGAATAGGTTTCAAAGTGACCCATTGCGGACGTGGACATGAAAACATCTAGACCTGTCAAAGGGTTTTGTTTTGTTTCTTTTAAATGCCCAAGCTCAGACCCACCACCGGCTTAAACAGGTCAGCCGGCACAAGGCGTGGGTCTGTCGCTCCTGGTCCCAAACTGTCGTCTTTGGCCGCAGGAGTCTCGCCAGGTTTATGCTCCAGCACAGGCTCTGGCCTCAAAGAGGCTTCATCGGCACTGGAGCCGGACACTGGTCCCGGCCTGGGGGAGGAAGGACTGCTCCAAAGGCGGGCAGCTCCGAGACTCCGAGCCTCTGTCTCACCCCAGCCCGTCTCAGAGTGCTGTGCTGCCTGGTCCCTCTCGAGGAGCGTGCTTCAGGACCAACGTGTGAGCAACTCTGCTGAACTTCCACGAGGGACTTGCTTCTGACAGGCCAGCCTTGCTGGGGTCAGCTGTGCAGGGTGACCGGGGCTGAGCCCGGGGTTGGGCAGAGTTCCTCAGCCAGATGGGGCTGTGACAGTGCCTCCTGGGCCCCTGGCCACACACCTGCAGTCCGTTCCAACACCCCCCCAGCCCCTCCCCCAGGCACGGGCTGGCCCTGGGGCTGAGTGATGTGTTCTCCACTTCTCCACTTCTGTGGCCTCTCTTCCCCTGACAGCGATGGAGGCCCCTGGCAGGGCTCCTGGCACTTCCATTTGGCTAGTGATGGATGGTCATCGGGTTGTTTCCATGGGAGCCCCTCCCTGCCCTGTGCCCTCTCGGTAGAGTTGCTGGCAGTCCTCAGGCTGGCAGAGAGCAGCCTCAGAAATGGTCTCCATCCTCGGTGACGTGATTCAGCTGCCTCTCACCATTGATCGATGTGGCTTAGACCGTTATAAACTATGGATGAGACCGAGCTCCAGCCTCATGCACCCTGCGCGCCACGTAGGATGACTCAGCACAGCTGCAGCGGCCGAGGCAGGCGGAGCCCCGCACGCAGGGCTGGTGCGAGGCGGGAGCTGCTCAGAGGGTGGCTCGGAACCAGGAGGAAGCGTGGCCTTCCTGCAGCCACGTGCTGCTCTCCACCGCATGCTTACTACTCAGCCACTGTGGCTCTCACACGGGTCGCTTCATTGAACCCTCTTGGCTGCCTGGAGACGCGCTACTGCTATCTTCAACATCCCCATTTTACTGATGCAAAAATTGGGACCCTGAGAGACGTAGCAGGGCACAGCAGGTAGGCGGTACACCTGGGAGAAACATGGGAACTCTGATCCCAGAATTAACACCAAGTTATCCTGAAACCCATGAGAGCCTCCGGCCTTAAGACTTTCCAATGGCCTGCAGGGTCTCTCCTGGATCAACCCCAGTCCCTTTAACTTTCCATTTATCAAGTGTTTGCACATGCCAGGAACAGAGCAAAGCAAGGTATGGGAAGGAGGTGTTATTACCTTTCTTTTATGTAGAAGGAATCTGAGGTTCAGAGAGGTTAAGTAACCAGCCCCAGGTCACACAGCCAGGAAGTGGCAGCAAAGGGATCAGAGCCAGGCTTTCCTACTCCAGAGCAACGCTGTTACCCACATCTCCAACACAGCCTTCTCTCGGTCCCTTCATTCCAGGGCTGGTTACTGAGCCCCTGCTCTGTGCCAGGGACTGGCACACAAAAACACCCAAGGCAGATCTAGTCTCCATCCTTATGAAGTGTACATTGAGCTGAGTGCCATGATTCAAGAAATGAAACTCATGAAGTGCAATTCAAGAATGAACCTGCTAACTTGTTGGCAGGGAAAGTGGGGATCCCCGGACAAACGGGGTCTGCAAACCTCCTCGCCATTTCTCCCGTCCAGAGCAGAGTTTCCCCGTGCATGGGGACCAAGGGGGCACTTGAGTGTGTGTATGAGTCACCTGAAGGAAGTGCCAGGCTGTGGTTCCCACATCACAGCAATGCCACCTCTGCCCACTCGCCTTCTCCAGCCTGGAATTATTTCCTCCTGCTTAACAGGGTTACCCCTGGTCATTCGGAGGGGCTGTTCCTGGCCCAGCACAGGGCTTGCCCAGAGACTCCCTGGGACTTCCCCTAATCTGGGCCTTTCCCAGGGTTTGTTTGCCTTGGGTTCATCTAACCTCAATCCATCTGCCCATGGGCACATTTGTCAGTAATTCCTGAGCATCAAATTTACAACACTTTGCATATGATGGGAAAATGAACGCAGGGGCGGCAACTGCTATTTTGCCTACTGGGGAGCGTTTCCAGGCTCTTCTCCCCCATCTGCCTACAGGCACATCTGCTTTCAGCCCTCATTTCTAATAAATATTTACCAAATTTACATATTTCACGTGCCATCCAGCTCATCGATCTCTCGTAGATGTACTCATCTCTTTTTGCTGTTCTCATTTCCAATTTCGCATGCCTCTTGTTACAAAAGGTTTTTTAAAAATTTGAGTCAAATAGCTGGGCCAAAAGAATGCCTTGAACTACTCAGAGGCGAGCAACCAGGCACCAGGGTGGCCACGAAGTGTCAATAACAGGCTGCAATTGTCCTATTGTATGTGAAAATGCCGTAAAACTGATCAATAGGAGTGTTTGAAAAATGTGTCTCCAGAAAAATCGATCCTTAGGTGATGTGGTCATCCGGCGCGTTGTCCCTGGTCTAAGTGTCACCGGGACCCTGTGGGTGTCATTCTCGGAGAAGGGGTTGGGAGGCTCAGCTAAGCTCCACCCTGGGCCCCCTTCGCCAGCAGGCCTTTGAGCCGGGGGTCCTGAGGAGGCTAGGGTGCTCTTTCTTGGCCCCTCTCAGGACAAGTCTTCCCTCCCTGAGGACCCCAGCATCTATCGGACGGGGGACACAGTGCCCCTCTGCCACTGAATTCCCACGCGGCCAGGTCCAGGTTAGAAGAAGTGGTTCTTATTTCTTAGGTCATGAGTCTTTTTGAAAACCTTCTGGAAGCTGTGGTGTCTCTCCCCAGAAACATGCATGTGCTCATGTACCCACATGTGTAGCCACGTACACGCAGGCCCTGACGTAATATTTCACACATAATTTCATGTGAATTTTGAACCACTTGAGCCCATGCCAGGGTAGGAGCCCCTGGACCAGCCCTGGTCTGAGGGAGAGCAGGCCTGGGCCCGGGGTCCCCTACTTTTGACCTGCACTGTGACCTCAAGCTTGTCCATACTGGGTATGAGAAAGAGGAGGGGAGGAGAGGGGAGGGAAGGAGGGAGTGAAGAGGGGAAGGAAGGAAACATGGAAACAAAGAGAAAGAGGCAGGAAGACTGAACAGAGAGGAAAGGATCATTCAGCAGGAGTAGAAACCAAGAGGGGAGGAGAAGGGCAAAGACAGCGAGACAGAGAGACAGAGGCAGAGGAAGAGCAAGCAAAGAAAGGGGACAATGGAGAGATGAGACTGAAGAGAGAAAAAAGGGAGAAAAAAAGGCAGCAAAAGGGTGGGAAGGGGCTACTAGATTGAAGGTTTGGTGGGCAGGACATGGCCACTGGCCACGGCCAGGACTTGACTCTCTCTTGCGGGACTTGGGGCGAACCTCCTCCTGGGCCTCTGTCTCGTCCTAAGCACTGAGGAGAGCCATGTCCTCGGCCAGCTGGCAGGCCTGGAGGGAGCCACTTAGCTCGCAGCCTCCCCAGCCCAGAGCTCCAGCCTGGCTTCCTGTCTTGGCTTCAGAGATGAGCCCATTAACAATGGATGAGCCCGGGGGGTTGAGGTGTGGGGGGCTCCGGGTATGGGGAGAGGTTCAGTGTGTCCTGAGAACCCATACCCCTCCCCTTTTAAAGTCTCCTGGGGCGCTCCAAGCCCAGATTTCTTCCCCTGCACCATCTGACACCGCAGAGAGCTTTCCACCAGGGGGCGCCCACACGTTTCTTTGTTTTCCAGTAAAAAGTTTGCAGTGTACAAGCTGCTGAGGGCCAGAGACGCAAGGCTGGGTGTTACACATTTCACGGCTGACTTCATTTCTCTCTGTGGTGTGGGGCACCTCACTGTGACATGAATCGGGGCTGTCCTGTGTGC
Source organism: Micronycteris hirsuta (assembly GCA_004026765.1). Lineage (NCBI taxonomy): Eukaryota > Metazoa > Chordata > Mammalia > Chiroptera > Phyllostomidae > Micronycteris > Micronycteris hirsuta. Next base: position 14,950 of record PVJI01003203.1, read on the forward strand.
TCTAATTTCAGGAGGAGGCACTGTGTTGCTCTCTGCCTCCTGAAGCGCTGGGTGCTGGCTCATGCGCCCGAGCAGACAGAAGCCTTGCAGGCAAGTCCTCTTGATGACCAGCCCAGACCTTCCTGTTGCTCAACTCCCCACCCACCCACTCACCCATCCACACACACACTTCTCTCCGCAGGGCTGCTTTTAACTTAACCCATAGCAGGTCTGGGCTCAACTCGCAAGTCCTCCGAGCCCTGGGGGCCCACAGAACCCCGCAGGGGAAGAAGACCTGTCCACCCAGGCCAGGAGGGTCAGCAGAAGCCCAAAGGACCACCGCTCATGGGAACACAACAGACCAGAGAAACAGGACATCTACCCCTTATCTTGCTTGCTCCCACCTCTTGCTGAGCTGGTCTCCTCCCTGCTTAGTGGTCAAGACATCTAGGATGGGAGTCACATCCTTAGTCAGGGGACAGAACGGGGTGCACGCTCACACCAGTTCTACCTGTCCCCTGCCCAGGAGGGGACAGTCACTCCCGACCCCCGATGCATCTTCAGCACCCGGTGAACTATGGGGCTCATAGTAGCTGTTCAAGGACCCCTCATTTAATGAATAAAGGACCTTCAGAGATCCTATCGGTTCTGTTTTAGAACTGGAAAAGCAAAAGGAGGATGATTTATCCAGTAGCTATCTTAGCTCTTTCACTAAGGAATTATAGGTGTGAGTTCTTAAAAGCAAGCATCACGGTCACCGTTCCCGGCTGACCGTGCCCTGGAGAAGCCTGGCTGTTCAGATCCAGAGGCCAGGCCACTCCCCACCCGGGGCAGCTTGCCCACGCGGCAGGCTTGGGCCCGGCACAGAGAGAATGCTCCGGAAGCTGGGGCTGCAAGTACAAACGGGAAAGGTTGGTGGCCCTCCTGCCTGGGCTCAGACCTCGGTATGGCTCCCCTGCGATGCAGGCCCAGGGGCTCCACCTCCCGCCGGGGGCACAATGGGCGGGGTGGGGGATGGCAGTACTCACAAACAGCAGCAGACACTTGTTCTCCCGGATGGCCCCGCAGCAGCCCAGGAAGCCGAGCAGAAAAAGCAGGCCCCCCATGGCCAGGAGGATGTAGGCGCCCGTGATGAGCAAGGGGTTGGCAGCCACGATCTCTCGGAAACCCGTGGGGTCCACCATGACCCAGATGCCGAGGCCCAGCAGACAGGCGCCACCTAGCTGCTCGCCGGCCCAGGCAGCAGGGAGGAGGAGAAATGGGCAGACATGGAGGTGAGACATTGGACCCTCCACACACAGACCCCTCTGTGTGAGGCTCCAGCAGAGGTGGTGAGCCTGGTGAGCTGGGCAGGGACCCCGTGTGCTGCAGGAGCCCATGTCCCCGCACTGCCTGTCACCGCTGCGAGTCTTCCCACTCACTGACCTTAAGAGCAGCTTGCATCCTCTGACCCAGGCTCTGACCCAGGCCCCCCTTGGCCCGCAGGGAACCCTATCACATGGGGCTTATTGGCCACGTTTAGATTCTCCTTACGTGTCAGAGCTGCAGGATCACGAGGGCACCTAGTCCAACCCTCGGATGCCACAGTGAGCCCCAGAGGGGCCAATGACCTGATGAAGGCCACACGGCAATTTCGGGGCGGAACCCGGGCTGCATCCCTGGCCTCCCTGAGTCCAGCTCCAAGGACACTCCCCAAGCTCTGTGACAGGCACAGGCACCGACACTGTGCCAGCGCCCTGCCGGGGACGGTAAAGCAGACAAGCCATCCCCTCAGTCCCCCAACAGGAGCTCTCAGTCAGATTGGGTGCCCCACTCTCAAATCTGCACCTCGAAAGTCTCTGTGTTTTTATGTCTCCATCTGCACGGCCCGTCTCTCAGGCCTTATGCATCTTGGAGAGAGGCGGCACAGAACAGAGGAAGGGCTGTGGTACTTATCAGCTGTGTGACCTCAGGTAAGTGGCTTAACCTCTCTGAACTTTTAAGCTTCCTTGTGGTTAAAAAAAAGATCCAAATCCCCACCTCCCAAGGTGGCCCTGAGGAAGAAAGGACAGGATGGGTGTGCGTGTACTGAGCAGGTTTTAATAAATAGCTCTTCCACTTGTCCCGGGCGCAGACAAGCACTGGAAGCAGATCCGCTGCAGGCGAGCCAGTTTGGCATCGCTGGGTTTTGCAGGCTGTAAAGTGTTTGGGACCCCAGTGTGGTGGGAGGAATGGCAGATGGTGCCTAAGAGCAAACTGCTGAGCTCTGGCTTGGCTGAGAGGGGACTGCAAGCTGCGGGGAAGAGCTGCGCAGTTTGGGGCAAAAGATGGTATTTTAGGTACAGCTGGGGCAGGGGCGGGGTAGAGGCCCCGGGGACCCAGCAGTGGGGGAGAAAGGGAAAACCAGCAGAGACAGCCAATGACAGAGGCTGCGGTTTTGCCCTCTGTCACTGGGGTCCTTTCCAACCTCCCGTGAAGCCTGCGCCCCCCCCGTGGCTGTTGGAGGTTTTGGGGTTCACAACTGTGCGCCGAGGACTGCTGCAGGGAGCGCTGGTGCACGGACCGAGCCGCCCAGGTGGCCCTGCCCCGTTTCAGGCGGGGACACTGGGGCTTGCCCGAGGTCACTAGCTCGGAAGTTGGGTCTAGAATTCAAGTCTGTTGGGCTCCCTGCTCTTCAGAATTATGGGCCCAGGGAGGGGACCCAGGACAGCTGCTGCGGTGTACAGAAAACAGGTGGACACAGAGTCAGTCTTGACCAGAAAGCAGTCTCGACCCCTTCACAGTGACCCTACCTTGGGGACATTAGTGGACGTTTATTCATCCAGGTCTTGGCTGCACCGAGGTCAAAAGTTCAGGTGGGGTCAGGAAAGCCTTTAGGGACTCAAGACGCCAGGAGTGTGGCTCTCTCCTACGAGAGGACACTGCTCTGGCCCTCGGAGGCTGCCAGCAGGTGGGCTGCACGGCAGCACGCTGGGCTGGCCACCTGAGCAGCCAGGGCTCTGTCCCTCACGGAGGGAGTCCATAGGTTGGGTGGGGATGGAGCTCGGCTACTGAGTGCCGACAGGTGGCAGGCACTTCCTAATCTTGCTTAATTAAAAAACCAAAGACACCTGTTGAGGTAGGCGATGAAGGGATGGAGACACTGAGGTTCAGAGCGGTGAAGTGTGCTTCAGATCACATAGCTGGTAAGACACAAAGCTTGGCTTTGAACCCAGGTCTCCTCGTCCCAGAGTGGTTTCTCATTCCACCCCCGCCCCCCAGCTCTGCCATCTGTAATGCTCTGGGGGTCAGGGCTAGGTGGGGCGCCCGCTGCTGCCCTCTGGTCGGTCGCCCTGTCTCCTCCTTTCCCCCAGTCCCCGCCAGGGATCAGATCCCAAGACAGTGGCTGGGACTGAGGCCCTCACCCTTTGTCAGAGGAGCTGGACCACCCCGGGTCTGTGCGAAATGTCTCTCCCAGGACGGTGGGCTACTTGGAGTGGGGTGGGCACTGCTGGGGGCCCCGCACCCAGAAAACCCTGGCTGGGCAGGTAGATCTGCCTCTTGCACTGGCCCCTGTTCCCAACTCGGGACCAGCCCATTGTGACTATGTCCAAGCGGTGGTCAGTTCCACCCACTCGGCAGAGGCCTAGGGAGCCCCCAGGCGTGTCCCAGGAATACTTACAAATATGAAGAAGTTGAAAACAAACATCAGATACTTCATGCAGCTCAGACAGTCGCCTTCCATGATGCTCCACCTACAAAACAGCAAGGTTCCTCAGTCCTCCCACTGGGGGACCCCACCCAGAAAGAACCCCGCTCCCCTGGCTCCTCCATGGTGGGGGGCGGGGTCCCAGCCTGCCCTTGCGGTGGGAGGGGGAAGAGGGAAGCTGACAACCACTTCCTCTCCCAGGGAAGGCACTTTGCCCTGTGGAGCCAGAGTTAGGAGTGAGAACTTGGGAACCAGCACGTCTTGAGTTTAAGCTCCTGTTTACCATTCATCTGCTGTGTGGCCTTGGGCAAATTACTCTACCTCTCTGAATCTTGTTCTCTCTAACTTCAAAATGGAACTAAAACCAGGACCTTCCTCCCAAGCAGCATTGGGAGGATGAATTGAAATGATGCAGTAAGACGCTTAGCATGACACCCGGCAGGTGGCAAGGCCTCAACGATGCCACCTGATGATATTACTTGACTGCTGAGGTGAGCCTTCCGTTTGGCGGGTGAGCGACTGAGACTCAGAGCCTTGAGAGACTCGCCAAGGTCACGAATCAGGATAGGACCCAGGCCTGACAAACTTCTCACCGCCGTGTACTGCCTCCAGCCCGCAGGAATGCCCAGCAAGGGGGGGTGCCACAGAGAAAAGAGGCGAGGGCTCCCAGCTGGGGGCTCAAGTCCTGCTCCTGGGGCCAGTCCCTCCCACGCCCTGACTACCTCCAGCATGCCACCTCCTCCGGAGCCCAGTGAGTCACTGAATACCATTCCCTTCAGCCAACATTTACTGTACATCAACTGGAAGCCAGGTGCTGGGGCTTGAAGCCTACGAGAAGCAGCCCTTCCCCAGGCCCGGGAGGAGCAGAAAGCACCTGCTGTTGTTATGAGTCAGACCTCAAGGTGCACAAGACACGTTCATAGTCAATATTCAGTGTTTCCACACTTTCTTCATGACAGCCCTGGAGAGGAGGTGGGTGGGGCCGGGAGGACCTCCCCTTGCCCTTGTTCCAGGCCCATCCTCCTGGCAGCCAGTGGGAGGGCGGAGATTCAGTGGGGACCTAGGGGAAAGGCTGGCCTGCTGTCTGGCTAGCGACTCCTGCTCGGCCCGTGCTAGTGCCCATCAGGTGTTAAACATCTTGATCACCCCCCCCAAGCCCAGGCTCTTCCTCTGTCAGGCTCAGCGGTAGACAGGGCTCTGGAGGCAGCCTCAGCCCCAGCGAGATGCTGAGCAATCTGCAGGGAGCCAGGTCTGGGGTCCCACCACTCTGCCCGCCCAGGCAAAGCTGCTCTCCACAGTAGGATCCAGTTTTCAGAGGGCTCTAGCAATTTAGCAATTAAGGGGCATAATAAATATGCCAGCTCATAAACGGGTTCCCTGTATTTACTATGGCCCACATTCATTAGAGACTACATTGAAGGGGAGGCTTGTAGAGTGCGGGACTCCCAGGCAAGTGCAATAAAAGGAGACGTGTCTCCTGGGAAGAGCCTCCGACAGCCTCAGAAGTGAGGCAGGCAGGAAAACAGATGATGTGAGCTGCAAGGTGCATGGAGACGGGGACCGGGGTCCCAGCTCCAGGGCCGGGTGGGCGACTAGAAAGGGGGCTTTGTGCCTGACAGTGGGTCAAATCCCAGATCTGGCAGGCTCAGCTGCTGGCCTGGGGCCACTGCATGCACCTGAGTTTCCTTGTCTTTAAAATTAGTATAAAAATAACATCTTCCTGACAATGCATGGAAAATACTGAGCACAGGGCTTGGCACATGGCAGCTAGTAAGAACAACAGGGAGTGACAGCTGGCGTAGCCTGAGTTCCTACTATGTGCCGAGAAACATGCACCATCTCCCTACTCCTTAAGCTCCAAGATACAGGCAATGTCATTTTTTAAGTGAGAGAAACAAGGCTCAGAGGGGTGGAATCCCATGTCTGCGGCCACACAGCATGGAAATGCCTAAAGCGGGATTTGAACCCAGGCCTGTCTTGTTCTGGAGCCACAGCTCTTACTCACCATTTTCAGTGAATGCTAATTCCTTGCCCCGTTCACCCATTGTCCAAAATTCAGGCCTATCTTCCCACCTCCTGCATCAATTTATTTCCCACTGTCCAGGGGAAAGAGCCTCTTGGGCCATTATCTACTGCTGGGTGGTTAAAAGACCAATGCCTGCCTGCTCCACCCCCGACAAGGGGCTCCAGTCATGGGGACACCTCTACAGCCAAATGGCCAGATAAGAGTGACAGACACATGGACTCTCCAATCCCTACTTGGATCTGGCTCTTAGCCCCACCCACCCACAGAGCAATTTGGAAGTTAGCATCACCACACAGTTCCCTGATTTACCTCTTAAGAGAGTGGGGGACGTGGACAATCTCTGGAAGCTGGGCTGAGAAGACACCTGAGACGATGAAGTTCAAGGGCTTAGTTTTTTCTCAAAAAAGATGTTCAAAAGGCACTTATGAAGGAGACTGGGGGCCTCTCTGCTACACAGGAATGGCACACCCTCCCTGGGACCAGGGGTGAAAGGCCCACTGAGATCCCCCCATTCCAGGGAGCCCACAGGGATCGTGAAGGTAGAGTATCAGTGTGGGTGGGGGCTGCAGAGTCAGCCCAGACCTGGCCCCCCACCTCCCAGGACGAACCACATGACTCTCTGAGCCTTTGCTCTCATGTCTGCGGAATGCGGCCAGAAATGCCAGCCTCCTTGGCAAATTGTATGGACTGGGGATTAAATGACAATACATGTAGAGCTCCTCACGCCACGTCTGACAGCTGGTGGCTCTGTTCCCTCTTTCCTCCCTGCTGCCCAGCCCCAGTGGCTCCTCTACCTGCCCTTCCAGACACCGACTAGATACCTTAGCTGTAGCCTGTGTCAGGAGAGGCGAGGACTCTGGTGCCGAGGATTTCTGAGCGGGGAGAATGTGTGTGCAATGGTTCTCAGGCTGGGTTCTGGAGACTTAGCATATCCTAAAGCTATTTTCAGGATATCAGATATCTCAGAAACCACCCCCTTACCACTGGCCAGGCAAGGGGCTTGGGTTTTAGAGCAATTAAGCCACTCCAGGGCGGGAGCCCTGTTTCTCGAGTCATTCAGAAGCTCTGGCCTCCAGGTATGTATGACTTTGCAGTACAAAAACTGGGAGAAACTTTAACACACCCTTAATAAGTGACTCAGTAAAGGCAGGGCTGTTTGGTGGATAAAATCCTCTAAATCTTGGGGCTGGGAGGGATGAAATGCAGGAGTCAGCGTCGTAGGCAAACTCGACTTTGTGTGAACTCAACTCCCCACATGCAACTGGAATGTGTGCAGGAGGGCAGTGTAGTGCTGTGTCCCGCTGCCCGTCCACGTGGGCATCGGCCCCAGGGTGGGCGGGGTGGGGGCCCTGCCCCTGCGCTGGGGACCTCATGGATCAAGGCTCCTGGCCTGTCACAGTGTCCCCGCACCTGGGTACGCGAGGCTTCTGGGCTTGCAGATGGATGTTCCCCCCCAGACGCAACTGACTGTTTCCTGTATCACAAGACCAGGTGTTTAAGAGCTTTCGGGGGATTTACGGGGAACTTGGTCTGACACCCGTCAGTGTGGGTGCTGACTCAGAGCCCGGCCCTGTGTGGCTTCTGTCACCCGCGCTCCAGTGACCGAAGTCCTCGGCCAGCAAACGTCAGGGCAGCACTGACCCGGCCCAACACCCTCACTTTGGAAACGAGGAAACCGAGGCTGACGGAGGGCGAGGGGGTTTGGCCAAGTGACAAAACCAGTTAGCGAGGAGCCTTGTTCCTGGAAGCCCAGGCCAGCGCCCACGGGAACACTACAGACCCAAGCTTTCCTTTCTTAATCTGGCAGCACACGTCTTCCTCTGTCAGGATGCGCGCTTCGTAAAGGCGTGGGCCTGTGTGTGCCGCCATGCTCCCCGTGTCTAGGGCAGGGCCTGGCACGTGGTGGGTCCTCCATTAATACGTCCGAATGAATGAACGAATGAATGAATGAACGAATGAATGAATGAACGAATGAATGAATGAATGAACGAACGAACGAATGAACGAATGAACGAACGAATGAACGAATGAATGAACGAATGAATGAATGAACGAAGGAATGAATGAATGAACGAACGAACGAATGAATGAATGAACTAATGAATGAATGAATGAATGAATGAACAAATGAATGAATGAATGAATGGTGGGAGAAGAGCAAACAGAAGACAAAAGAGAGTCAGCAAATCAGAGAAAAAGACGAAGGCAAGTCAGAGAGAGAGACAGATGGAAAAAGACAGGGAGAGAGACAGACAGCCAGAAGTGACACAGGAAGAGACAGACAGACAGAGAGCCCTGGGGGAGAGAGGCGGCTGTGTCCGGGCGGGGCAGAGGGCGCACAGTGAGGGGGAAGCAACCGCTGACTTGTCACCTGGGCGGTTCTTTAGGCGTACGCAGGACGGAGGCTCCTGGTCAGAGGGCCTGCTGTATATTTCTTTTATTGGCCCAGCTTGTCCTATAAGAGAAAATATTCAATTACTATAGGAAGCCATTAAAGAACAGCCACATTCATGAAGCTGTTTATGAAAACCCACCTCCAGACACAAACTCAGGGAAGTGCCCTGCTAATCTGGGCCCATTAGGGCGAATGAGAAGCCCTCCGCTCCTGGCCCCCCCCCCGCCCCCGTGGGGGAGGCCTGCATGGGGCGCCCGCCTCTGCCCAGATGGCAGTTCTAGGTGCCCTGGCTGGGGTTGAATCGGGAACCACACCTTCAAAAGACTTGCAGTCTCTGGCACGGCTTCCTCGCTGCATGTGGCTGACGAACTGGGAGGAGAGGATGAGCCAGGGTGGCCCCCACACCGGGGTTTCCCCTGACGCCAGCGGGGCCCTTCCATCAAATCCCCTCCCCAGGAACCCTGCCTCCACATAAGGAGAGAGAAATTTGGTGTTGGAAACAGTTCCTTAGCTTTGTGTAAGGATTTGCCAGAAGGGCCCTTTGGAGAGTCAGCTCTCAGCAGTGCTAAGTGAAGGGTTGGTTTCAGCAGCCAAATGGGCCAGGGTGGAGACTCCTGGTCTACCACACTTCCGGGGAATGCCACAGCTGGGTCCTGCTCACACTCTAGGCTGGAGGACAAGTTCCAGGAAAAATCTGAGGCCGGGAGAGCTTGGGCCACGGTGTGGAGGAAGGGGAGGGCTGCTGGATCTCAGGTGCCGGTTCAGATTCCTCTTTCCCATTCACGTCAGTCCACGCTCACTCCATCACCACACTTCCGCGTGGCCTGGACAGCACCTGCCTTGGCCCCATCCCTTGAGACCCTTGGAACATTGCTATCCTCCCTGAGATGTAGGTTCTCCTTTGAAAACTGTGAAGCTCAGTTTCAAAGCCAAAGGGAGTTATAGGAATTCATGATGCGAAACACGTAAAATGAAGTGATATAATACGAAGACACTTGGAAGCCTGTAAAGCACAGTTGTCATGGACAGCTATTATTACCAGCATCATCACATGGTGAAAACAAGTGGGCGCTCCAACCACATTCGCCAGTTATCAATGGAGCGGAGCGTGGGAGAGAAGAATGGATGTATGGCTTACTCAGGATGGAGAGAAACACCTTTCCATTAAATGGCCCCAAATTCAAGTTAATTCTTATGGTTTTGCAATAAGAAGTTAATAATAACATCCACCATGTACCAGACTATGCAAAGAATGTCTCCTGTATTCTCTTATATAATCCTCACCTAGGAGGTGGGTGCATTACCTCATTTTACAGATGAGGAAACTGAGGCTCAGAGACTGGGAGGAGCTGGCCTGACTTTATTCCCATGGTTAGTGAGACACGGACATGATGCAGGCCCAGGTTTGCTGGTCTCCAAAGCAGAGCTCCTGATAAAACACCAGTCCATGCATGTGGTACCAGGGAGAGGACACCAGAAGGAGCGAGTGTTATGCATCAGCCCCTAAAGTCTCAGGGAGCTGGCTCGCATCCTCCCTGGTGCCAGCTAGAGGCCTCGGGGGGCGGTGGGGGGGGGTGACCCAATCCTGCCATCCCTTGACAGATGGGAGCCCTGAGGCCCAGAGAGGGGCCAAGACTGGCGAGGTCATGCAGCGCCTCAGGGTTCTCCTCTGCCGGCCCCTGCAAGGGCCAGACAGCTTTATTAATCTTGCCCCTCCCACTGCCCCAGATGGCGCCTCAATCCCATCTGCACAGAGTGGGCCCCGGGGGGGTTCTCTGATTAAGGAGAACAGCTCAGTTCATAAATCACTCCTTTTACTTTCACTGCCCCCAACCCCTGGGCATGCTTTCTGGAGAGAGAGAAAAGTAGGCAGGTGGGCATGAGTGATGGGAGGAGCCCCCCTCAGAGGGAGTAAATGTAGGTCTGGGCTGCTGTAGAGTGAGAAATGTGCTGCACATGCCCCTGCCAGGTGAGGGCGCTGTGGCACAGCACCGGCCTGACCTCCGAAAACCTGGGCTCCAGCCAGCGGGGGGGTCTGCCCTGACAAGCTAGGAGACCTGGGCCACCCTCTCCAGCTCCTGAGCCTATGTTACCTCACCTCCGCCCTGGGGACTCTCAGTCTAACTCCCAGGGTCACTGACAGACGTGAAGATGATGGAGGTGAAAACACGTTAAAGCTGCACAACCAGTTCCTCCCTTCCTGTGTGTGCCAGACGCCTACTAGTGCCAGCCCTGGGCTCGGTCCGAGGCATGGAGACCAGGGACTCACTCGGGTCTGGTGAGAAAATAACCTGGTGCTTGGAGAGGAGTGTTAACAGCCACATCGACCAGGTGCTCTGGGCAAGCCCAACGAGAGAGAAACAAGCACCAGCGGGGAGATGGGACGCTGGGGAGGCCTGTGTGGGGGAGACTAGGGCAGGACCAACGTTCAGTCACCCCGCCTCAGTGATAACGCATTGTGCCGGGGGCAGTCACCTGTAACTATCTCACTTCATCTTCCAAAAAGCTCTGCAAACTAGGTATTATCGTTGTTCCCTCTTACAGGCGAGGAAACTACCGTATTTTGCTGCGTATAATGCGCACCCACATTTAGGTGCTAATTTCCATGTATTACGTGCATCCTTATTTTTCCCTAAAAAATTTGGGCAAAAAGGTGCGCACTGTACACGGCAAAACTGGGGTAAGTCCCCAACAGGCTAGATAGGTCTCGGAGCCAGAACTGACTCCCAGGTAGGCCTGACCCTGAGACCCTCATTTTCCTCCATCGGATGGGGTGGGGGCAGGCTGGTCAGAATAGCAGTGATTCCTGCCATCGGGTTCAAAGACGAGGGGGGGAGGACTTAGTTGATCTCTGGCTGGACCAGTGTCTAGTCTCCCCTCCCTCCCGCGCTGGGCCTCATCCCGGAGACAGACGGTCTGGTAAACAAGCAGTTGGCCCCGAATCCTGGCATGCCTGGCAATGGCGCGAACAAGGGGGGCGGGGCGCAGGGCCGTGGACACAGCTGAGTAGGGGATAGACCCAATTAGGCTCCCGGGAGCAGCGCCTTGAGGGGCAATGGTACAAGGAGGCAACCTGCGCTGGGTGCAGTGGGATCCTAACTGACAGCATCCTCTGGTCCCCAGATGCGCCGAATCATGAATGTCCGGCAGGCGGACAGCACCGCAGCGTCTGGGAAGGACATGTGCCTGGTCTATGGATCGAGCTGGTACTTGGGCACTCAGCCCCTGCCACAAGCCCTTTCCTCTGCCCCACCCAGAACTCCCTCGTGCTATTTCCATCAGAGAACCGTCACAGAAGAAAGTATCTTCGCGAGGGATCACTCCAATGTCCTCTTTCCACATTGGGGAGGCTGGGGCCCAGAGAGTGGCAGGGTCTTGCCCAAAGTCACACACTGCAGGGCCGGAGCCAGGAGCTCCTGCTTTTAAGCCTGCTGCTTTCCTCACCACTTGAGACAAGCACCTGAGACTGCCACCTTAATTTACTGTGACTTCTGAAAGCACTTACATACATTACTTCACTGAATCTGCCCAACCAGCCCGGGGGCCGGGCACTGCTGCTTCAAAGTGAGGAAACTGAGGCCCAGAGATGTGAAATCGCTGACCTGATGTAACACAGTAGTTGGAGGAATTGCTGGGACAAAGCAGGATTCCTCATCCTTCAGCCCTGGCTGTCCTTCAGAGGTATGGCCCCGGGGCCTTTGGGACGGCTGATCCCCAAAGTGACCACAGTCCGTGGCTCCCATGCCCACATGGATCTGGGCAGGACCTGAGCCACAGAAAGTGCTCGTCCCAGACACCAGCAGCGAGTCTGTGCTCCTGCCTTTGAACTGAGACAGCCTATTGCCAAGGCCGCTGGGCACCAAGGTTCTGCGTCCTTTCGCAGAGCCTTTCACTACTTGCCACGACCTACGTGCCGAGGGCAAGGCAATCTGGGCAATTTGAACTTGGGCGTGAGCAAGAAGAGTGAAGGTCACTGTGTGTCAGGAACAGTGTGGTCTCAGAACATGAGTCTGAGACCGGTGTGGCGCCCAGCAGTGAAGCGCAGCTGAAGCAGGAAGGGGGCTGAGTTCCAGGGCTGGGAGGGCCAGGAGGGCAAGGAAGGACACCCGCCCGCCTCCTGAGGCTGACCCCGCGCTGTCCTCTGTCCCTGCCGAGCCCTCCAGGGAAGCTTCGCTGACTGCCAACCTGGCGGTCTGGGGAAAGGCAGGTGTCAGAAGGACATGACCAGACACTCCAAGTACCACAGCAGGGACCCGGGGCCCAGGGAGGGCGGGTGCAGGCGGGCCCGCCTGAGGAACCTTCCTGGACCGTGGCGGGGACGCTCGGGTTCTGGGAGATGGCGCGGGCATCAGCGCTCCGGGAAAGGAGGCCAACTCAGCCGCCCGGGGTCCGGGTGGGGAGGGATGTGTCCTCTGAATGCATCATCGCTGCCAGACCCTCCCCACCAGGTATAAGCCTTTGGTGGCCGGGGCCGTGCCTCCCACTTTCTCTGAGTCTCCTCAGGGCACAAAGGGGTACTGGACAGAATATTATCAATATAGTCCCTGCTCCTGTGCCACGTGGGCCAGTAACCACACTGAACACGGTCCAGTGTCATCTGCAAAGGGCGAATGGTCCCCGGTTACTGAGGCTCAGAGCCCGTGAGTAAGTGACCCCTGGGGCCCAGCTGGGAAGGGGCAGCCCCGGGGGTCAGACCCCAGAAGGCGCACTGCTGCTAAGTGCCGGGGAACCTGCTACTGACAGCCTACTAGACAATGTGCCCACAAGGCACACGCAAGTGCTGAAGAGAAGGAGCAGGCAGACACAAGTCCCGGGGTCGAGTCCAGATTCTGAAAACTCGGTGAAGCCTGCCCTTCCCTGCACCTCGAACCCTGTGCCTGATTCCCACAGATGACCGCGTCACCAGACCTTCGCGTGGAGCAGCAGCCCAGCCCGCCCTCCCAGCAAGCAAGCGAGCTCTCAGGGCCTGGAGCTGCAAGAGGCCCTTTGAAAAACATGGTAATCCATCCCAAAATATTCAGGGTTGTTGCTGGGGCAACTTGGCTGCCACACAGCCTGGATTTAAATATTTAATGGCTTCACGGGTATTACGGGGCCTGGGAACCGGGTGGGAAAGGTCACAGGTCTGAGCTGGGGTGACGAGGAGGAGGAGCCCGGAAACTCCTGCCAGAGCAGCCCCCACCCCTCAGCCCCACCGTGCAGAAAAGGGTGCCCTGGGCTCCTGGCTTCTGTTGCTGTGCTTATCCTGTAAGATCGGACCATACAGGATGGCAGGCCTACTACTGTTTCCAATTTACAGGTGAGAAAACTGGAATCAGAGGGATGAAGTGACCTGCCCAAGGCCACACAGCCGCTGAATGGCAAACTTGAACTCAAGGTGCTGTGGCTCCGAAGTCGGTGCTCTCTCCGCTGCATGTTCAGGAGTCACGGCCAGAAACAGTGCTCGTGGCTAATAACGACCACGGCCAGAGGGAGGGGTTCCTTTCCACATGCCCGACACTGGGCTAAGGGCTGACCCACTGAACCCTCACAACGACCTCGTGAGGTAGGCTCTGTTACCCCCATGCTACAGATGTGGAAACCGAGGCCCCGAGAGGGGAAGCAGCGCACCGAGGTCACAGGTAAGCAGGGGCGCCCGGGGTCAGGCCTCAGCAGTCCACTCCAGAGCTGGAGCTCTCTCTAGCTCATCTTAGCCCAAATTTAGACAGGTGTTAACAATAACAAATCCATCAATCAGTCAAATTTAAAGCCCTTTTGTACGCTGGTGCTTCGTCCTCCCAAGTTGGATAGGACGGTGAGAGGAAAGTCTTCCAACGAGAGGCAATAAAGATGAGTCCCCTCAAGGTCTGGCTTCAGTGACTCGCTCTACACCAAGGCCCACACACAGAAACCCATACTGACACCAATACAGACACAGACAGACAGACAGACAGATACATGCTCATCGACAATGTACAGACGTATACACAGAGATACATGAGGACAGACCCGGGCAGACAGACACAGCCACGCTCACAGGTGTGACCCCGTTCTGACGTCTCCTCCTTACGCAGGGAAGTTCCCCTGGCATCTAATCAAGTTCGCTCTGTGTTACATTACTCGCAACATGGCCGTTTCCATCAGTACTCTGAGGCTTTACAGCTCCCAAAGCCCCTTTATTTTTATGCTCTTGCTTGATCCTCACAGCAATCCAGCAAGGCAGGCAGGGCAGAGATGGTTATATTTATGGGGAGCAAGGCCCAGAGAAGTCAAGGAACTTGCCTGAGATGGCACAGCAACTGTTTGAGGGGGGCTTCAACGCAGCTGTTGTGCCTTGTTTCTGTTGCTGATTTCATTCCTTCAGTGACACCAAGTTGCTGTCAATGTCCTGTCAATTTCACTTTGTCTGCTCCTCTCCACCATGAACTTGCTTGGATCACAGCCTATCTGTGTTTAGTGAGGGGACTTCACTGGTCCTGACTCATTTCCCTCCTGCCTGAGCGATGCTTGCATGTGGCACGGAGGGGTGGTCTCTCAGAGCGGGGTAATCCTGTGTCATCCTGAAGCTTCCCCACCAGAGATAGTAGGTTTCTTATGTGTGGGGCCAAATACCCAGGGCCCAGGAACTGCCACTGGAGCAGAAATCAAGCCCCACCCCCCTGACCCTGCAGCCTCATGTTCATGGTTACATTTGCTTGGCAATAAATATCAGAGACACCAGGTCTTCCCAGGGCAACCGCAATTGATTCTGGTCACCTGGTCCAAATTAGGGAGGGATGACTCCAGGCATTTAAAGCTCAAGTTTTGGAGGGCAAACAACCGAAAAGCAAAGAGACTGTGACAGAGCGCTCCACCTGGCTTGAGAAAAGTCTGCGAGAAAATTAATCAAGGGAAAAGCGGGGGCTGGGGCTTGGACAGGAAGGAGTCAGAGAAGGAGCCTGTTTTCTTTCTTCCCCGTAAAACATCATCCCAGCTGCTTGTAGGGGCCCTAAAGAAAGATGCTGGTCAGGGGTAGGGGCAGGGACAAGGCTGGACTTGGACGGAGACAGGTCTGGGTCTCGGACGAAAGGGAACAAGGAGCCGCTCTATCCCTCCTTGGAAGCCGGCTCACCAATCCCACCAAACGGCATTATTCCGGCCAGGAAGGATGCAGGCAATCCCGCCAGGAGCCTCGGGGATAAGCAGGTATTGGTCTTACCAAGCTCGAGAAGATTCCTACTGCCTCTTGACAGAATAATAATAATAAATAATAATGTGAAGAAATAAAGCTTCTCCAGGTCTTGACTTCTGCATCTGTACAATGGAATAGAAATCTCCCCACTCCCTGCCCTGCCCTTGCTTGTCCACTGGGCTGGTGATGATGGGCAGGAGTGGAGGAGCCAAGAGAAGGGGCATGAACTTGAAGGGGCCATGAGAGGACATGCCGAGCACTCGTCTCCAGCAGGGTTGGGAACTCTTTTCTCATTATGGGCTAAGGAGTAAATATTTTAGGCTTCATAGCTGTATGGTTTCTGTCACAATGACTCAACTCTGCTTTGTTCGAGAAAGCAGCCACCGACTGCACATAAATGAACGGACATGGCTGTGGGCCAATACGACTTTATTTACAAAAAAGCTTGCAAATCCCTGACCTTAAGGAATAGTTAGGGCCTTGCCGTGGCTAATGTGGAGGATTAGAAGGGAATGTGCTTCCCCTGGTCGTGCAGGGGCGAAGAATGAGAGAGACTACAGAGCTGGCATGCAGACGGCTGGGTTCCAGCCCTGTGTTCAGGCCTTGCACTTTCTGCCAAGTCCCAGCACCTCTCTGCGACTCACCAGCTTCACGGCAAACACAGGGACAGAGATGGAACTGGCCTGCCACGGGGGTCAAAGCAGGCCCTCGTGGATGATGGGCAGTGCCCTCAGCAATCAAGAAGTCCTGGGTGAAAGGCTAACTCAAACCGTAGGAGGAGGGGCCCTGGCTGTGCCTCGTGGGAGCTGGCGAGGCTAAGGGCTCCAAGTGGGGCATGCGAGGGACTGACCGGCGTGGGACGGAGCTGTCTGACAGAGGGGACTGAATAAAGCAGGGGAGCTGGGGCTGCTCACCCCCTGGGGCTGGGGCCTGACCCCACTGCCCTGTCAGGTCCCAGGAGAAAGCCCCCCATGGACTGCCTCTTTGCCAAGAACTTTTGGGAGCAGGATTCTGCTGCACAAGGGTTGCTGGGGCACCAGAGAAGGCTGACCCTTTGGCCATGGCCACTGCCACGTCTGGCACATAGCAACGTGTCTGGGCAGCCCTTTTCGGCCTGGCTGCTGCAGGCCTTGGTCCCCTCTCTGAGGCTCTCACGGGTGAGAGATGACCAATGACTGATGCAGAGCATATTGTAAGCCAAGGATGTGCCCTTTGACTGGCCAGTTGTGCCCGGGAAGGACTCTTCTCCGTTCTGCTGAGGTCCAATAGCAATTACAAGGGGCAGGGAGGCTGGTGGGCCATGTGGCAGGATCTGGGAGGGGAGGAGGGTAGTAATGTTGGCAGTGATGAGAGTTAACACTTACAGGGCTTACTATGTGCCAAGCAGTTCTAGACGCTTTGTGTCTATTAACTCAACGTTCACAATGATCTATGAAGTGGGTACAATTATGATGCCCATTTTACAGACAAGGAAAACAAGGCACAGAGAAGTAACTTGCACAGAGTCACGCAGCTGGCATTAAGCTGGCATTTGATCCTACGTGGTTAGTTGCAACATCTGGGCTCAGAGGACATTGAAGATGTCCCAGAGTTTGCGGGCCAAGCCATGGACCCCTCCAGAATCAGGAGAACCGCTAGAAAAGAGTGTTGTGGTGGGAATGGGGGCGGGGCTCAGGATCTCATCCTCGCTTTGCCACTAAGCAATCCTGTGATGTTGAGCAAGGTCCTTGCCCTCCCTGAGCCTCTGTGGGGAGGCAGCAAGCAGAGTGACCAAAGGCGTCAGAGCAACCAGGTGCGACAGTCTTCCCCGCTTGCTACCTGTGTGGCCTTGGCCTCTGAGTTTCACCACAATCATCTGGAAGCCAGCCACACCTTCTGCTCATCCACCCGCCACCCTGAGCCACAGTTTCATGGCTCCCAGTGCCAAAGCTGAGCAAACATTTGGGTGTCACGGGCTCCATTCGTGGGTGGAAAGAATTCAGGTATTGTCCTGTTAGTAGCGGAAATGGTTGTCTGAATATTTGATGAGCAGACCTCCTGGTTTAAAAACGCAAATACAGCTCAATCTATAGCATCCAGAGCTAAGAAACGTCCGTGAAGTAAAGAGATCGGGACTTAAGAAGGCCCCGCGCAAACTTTGAGAACTCTGGTGGCGGAGGGAAGGCGGGTCCTTCCGCACACCGGATGTCCAGGTGCGCGGGCTACGCCAGAGTGCATCAGGGAAGCCCCCGCGCCCCTCCCGCGCACTTAAGTGGCCCTGCAGAGCACAGACAGCAGCGGTGCCAGGGACCTGGTGTCCCCTGTGTGGCAGGTCGGGGGTGCTGAGAAGAGGGCTATGGAAAGAGGCTTCAGGCCAAACCCAAATCAGTCCGACTGGTACCTTTCCTCAGTTCTCGAGGAGAATAAAATGTAATGCCCTTGGACCTGGGTTGAAGTGTAGGATACGTGGTCAGCCAGCTAGCTTTGGGGCTGGACCACGTCCCCCTCTCTCTGCCTTGGGTCCTGTGTGCCTGACTGTCCCTCTGCCTCTCCATTTCAGAGTCTCATCCCTCTGCCTCTGTCTGCTCTCCTGCCCTTCTCCAAGTGCCCACATGTGCATGCGTGTGCAGGAGCGCGCGCGCATGCGCACACGCACTCTGTGACCGTTTCCCGGAGAGGTGGAAAGCTACCTGCTTACGTCAGCGGGAACACTTCTCTGAAAGCACACTTCATTCAGAGGCCTGGACATAAATCCCTGCCCTGGGACTATGACCCCCAGCAGGCAGTGGTCACATTTAATTTAGAAGCTCTGCATGTGTGAACTGCTGTACAAAGCCGGCTTGCCCAAGGCAACTTCAGGACTGTCGGGGCCCTGCTGAGAATAGGGGTCCTGGGGAGCCTCCTTGCTGGGAAAAGGAAGAGCCTGGCAGGTGTTTCATTTCCCCCTGGCTGCCCAGTAATTAATTAAGCAAGGGAAAAGCTCAGCAAGTTCACGGGGCAAGGTCGGGATTTCCAGGGACCTCGGGTGGGGAGGGGCGGGGGGATGGAGCAGGCTTTAGAACATGGCTGTTCTGGGCTCCAGTCAGGCCCCATCGCTTGGTGCTGCATGACCTCGAGCAAGCCCCTCTGAGCCCCTGTAAGGTGATTTCTCAGCCGCCCGGGCCCTGACCTCTTGTGCAGACCTGGGCCACGTCCAGGCAGACCTAAGCAGCAGGGCTAATGTGAAAGACAGCCTCTTCCTGGGTGTGATTCTGAATAGCAAATACTGCTGGAGAAGAGATTCTACGGGAAACGAGTCATCTGTAGTGACAACAGATTGGACTTCCAAGTGTTCCAGTAAGAGAGAGACCTGAGAGAGATCCTGGATTCTACTTCCTAAGTGACTGAAGGTGTCAGCGCCCTCCTAGCCGTGTGCCCCAGGGCAGGTGACGCTCCCTGGTCAGTGGGGGTGAATGGAATACCGGTGCACTTACAACAGTGCAGGCTCAGTGAACGTCTGCTTGCCTTGCTGGGCTCCGGGGAGGGGGGCGGGGGTGGGATGCACATTTTCACATATATCTCATTGAAGCTTTCCTACAGCCTTGAGAGGCATGCGTATCCTTGGTTCACAGACGAGGAGACTAGGGTTCAGCCCCTGAGGGACTTGGGAGCAGCAGAGTCAGGACTGGAGCTGACCTGTGGGAATTCTAAAGCCCCAGGCTTTTGTTTGCTACTTTTCAGTCACTGCACACCAGTTTAAGGGCACATTTCCCTCTGAAATATGGATTTAAGTGTCCTTTGCTTGGCTTCACCAGTGAGACTCAAAGAAATCCTTTCTTCCCAGAATGCCTTGTTCTTATCCCTAGGTCACCACTGCCCAGCCACTCCTGGAGGGCACTGGGCACACTGGCCTTCATGGGCAGCAGCAGAGGTTCGGAGGGAAGCTGGAGCAAGAAGCCAGGGCCTGGGAAGGAGCTGTGGAAGTGGCTCACCAGAACATAGTGTACTTTACAGAGCTGTGCGTGCCAGACTCAGTTCTCACCGACTTCCAAACTCTACGTGCTAGATGCTATTATTATGTCCATTTTTAATGGTGAAAACGGAGGCTCACAGAAGTCAAGTCACTGTCATCCAGACAGTGGCAGGGCTGGGATTTGAACTCAGGCAGTCAGGGTTCCTAACAAGTACCCAACACTATCCCTCTCCCATCTGCGACAGCAGGAGCCCCAGGCCTCCAGGCTAGTCCCTTTTCTGGGCAGCCCTCTAGGAAGGCATGGTGAAGTGGGGGCTGCCCCGCCCAGAGAGGAGTGATGCTGTCCTGGTGGGTGGGCTCTCAGGGAGGAACCCACCACTTTCCCATCTCAGAGAATGTCAAGGCTTGGGGCCCCATGGCCCTTGAGTCCACCCCCTTCATTATAGAGATGATGTCTCCAAGGACCCGCCCCCAGTCACACCACAGATTCTGAGGTCCTCAGCATCATGGGCTGGCTTGATCTTAAGATTCTATTAAGCTCACTCTGCAGCTCGCTTCTCAGGTACTCTGGGGCCAGGCCCTATGGCTCAGAGGTGACCCTCGGGCTGGGCCCCAGCACCCAAGAGGTCTCAAGAAGTATTTCCCATGTTCGGGAGACGTTCTAGGTGCTTCGTCTGCACTCTCATTTAACCCTCGCCTCATCACCGATAATCTCTCCGTTTACAGATGAGGAGGCGGGGTCTCGGGGCGGTGCTGCCCTCCTGCAGGTTCTGTGGCATAGAAGAAAAGCTGTGGTTCTCCGCACGTGGGCAGCCAGCAGGGAGTGCAGCTCTCTGTCCACAAGTGCAGGGCAGCTTCCAGCCCTGCTGTCACGGCTGTCCTGCCTCCCGGCATTCATGCCTACAGCTTGGAGTTTGTTTGGAAGAAGGGGACAAGGGACAAGGCTTGTGAAGGAAGCCGTGTCGCATTGGCTGCCCAGGGCTCTTCCGGCACCGGCGAGGTCAGGGTGCCTTTGGGCCAGCCTTTGATAGCGCAGCTTGTTGGAGATGGAGCCTCAGAGACCCCGACCCTGGGGCTGCCACATGCCCTTGAGTTTGCAGAGGACAATGGGACACCCCTGTCCTTCTTCCCCTGACATTCTGGCCTCCAGGCAACTATCCATGAGGGACCACCAACATCCAGCTCTGGTTGAAGGAGTCTTCCTCCCCACTCCTACCCCTTGTCACTTACTCCTGCCGTTCTCTCACAACACCTCACAAGCCCCGTGTCCCCACCTCACTGAGCGTGTCTCTGCCCGCTCCTCCTCTCTCCCCACTCCAGCAGGTGTCTTCCACAAGGTAAATACACTCCTACCTCAGGCCCTTTGCACACGCTGGTCCTGCTGCCTGGGACTCTTTCCTTTAGAGATTCCATGTGGCATAGTCCTTCCTTCATTAAGGTCTCTGATCAGATTCCTCAGGGAGACCACCTCTGACCGCTACCTCCACCCCCCACCGCCTAAAGCAGCCCCTCCCTCCCCCAGCCGCTGCCCGTCTCCTTGTTGACACATCTCCAACTGGGTTTTCTTCCTCTTACTTATATTCTCTCCTCTTCCTTCGAATGCAGGGGAGCAGCAGCTCTGTCTGGCTGCTTCACTGATGAATCCCAGCATCGAACACAGTGCCGGCCGCAATGCTCAGTGGGTGCTTGGGAAGGGAGGGAGGAAGGAAGGGAGGGAGGAATGAATATCTGTGTTGGTCTCTTTCACATATTTCTGATTGAAAACTTGCTAAAACTTTATTGAAAGATGCAGGGCCATCTGCGTAGTCTGCATGGCCCAGTAAAAAATGAGGGATTCTCTTAACAGTTGTTAAGAATTTCAAGCCGGCAACAGCAGAGAATTCAACCAAGTGTGGGCCTTTCCATGCACAGGGGGCCCTGTGGGACCACCCAGGCTGCTATCTGTGGGGCTGGCCCCGGGGAGGTGTTATCACCATTACCATCATGCCATTCAGGGAATCAGAAGATCAGAGAGGCATAGTGGCTTGTCCAACATCACACAGCATTATGCTATGACTTAGAACCTCACAAACTCTCCCTCCTCGGGTCCTGCAGTGGCAGCAGATGGAATCCCATCAGCCCCTGCACATCTGGGGAGCCAGCCCAGAGAAGGAGCAAACCTGCCTGTGACCCTCTGTACATATTTTCTTTCTTTTTTGCTTCAAAATATGTCTACAGTTTTTTAAATATAAAAATAAGGGATTGTCTTCCAAATCTTCAAGAACTAATGATCTATTAGGACACTCCTGAGACTTTGTGTACCCCCTGGCTCAGCAAGGAGCCCCAGGCCCTGTGGGTACTCACAAGTCAGTTGAAAAAGCACGCTGCCCTCCCCGCTGAGGCAGAAGACCCTAGCACAGGCCCAACAGCCAACACTGCCCAATAAATGAGTTTTACTCCCTCCCTCCTGCTTGCTCCAGAGGAAGCCTCCTCCAGGGTGGCCACAGACCCAGATGGCAGGGAGCTTCCACAGGCTTGGTGGAGACTCAGAGCTCATTATTCCATCAGAGAGAGGGGGATGGGCTTGGCTCATTCCCTCCTGGGGGAGTGAGCCCCGGCCAGTTAGTGGGAAGAGGAGGGCGTTATTACTCTGCTCACCCATCAAGGTTCATTCACCACACTAATTGGAGCACGTGATGGTTTGTTAATATAATCTAATTTGGGGAGGCGGGTGAGCGGGGTCTCTGGGGTGGGGTGCGGCATGGGGGTGGAGGGCCACTAATGACGTTGCCAAGGGGAACTGGGAATGTGGCTGAGATGCTGTTTGGTTTTGCTGCTTGTTTTGCAAAATGATGTCTTAATCCAGGATCCAAAGACTTGAAGTCTGTTGTGCTGCTGGGAGGTGTGTGTGCATGTGTGTTTGTGGCCGTGCGTTCACCCAGGGAACGGCATAGTCCGTGGGCACGCACACGGCCCAGGGGTGCAGGCCGTGCTCCTCACGAGACGAGGAGGCGGCGAGACGGGAACAGGGCTGCATCCCATGTAAAGGCAGAGCGCAGTGGTCTAATTTGTAGAACAGAAACAAAGGCATCTATTTTCCCCTGACCAGCTCACCCAGCCCCTATTAATACTAATTAGGAGGACTGGGAATTCCCCATAACTTCATAATTACTGTTAACAGACTTGCAGGGGCCGTGAAGGAAATGGGACACCCCATCCTGTTTTCACAGCTACGGTGATAATGGTTCGGGTGGCCACTGTGACCTTCACACTCCTCCAGCATTCCCCCAGATGACCAGGATGACAGTCCAGTGGAGATGGGGGTGGGGGGGCTGAGGATCCCCATGGGCTGCTTCCACCGCCTCATTGAGGCGAGAAGGGCTCGGGTGAGACCTCTGGGGAAAACGGGCTGGTGTCAGGGGCTGGTTCAAGGCAGCAGCCAAAGGAGGGTGTGGATTTACCTCAGAAAGAGACCCCCAACTGTGTCTAAGGCCTGGAGGTCAAGGAGTGGACAGTCCCCTCTGATGCTGATGTTGACCCACTGCTGCTGGCTCAGGCCCCCAGCCCTGGGCCGCCCACCCTCGCTCACGCTTAGGCCCCGCCCAGGAAGGGGAACCACACTTTGAAGGTGGCTCCGAAGAGCTGCCACGATCACAGCAGTGACCTCGCATGTCACTGCGCCCCTGCCCCAGCCTGCCGCACGCTGCAGCCACACGTCTTAGGAAACCGCGGTTAAGCCACGACAGGGACCCCTCGGCTGCTTGGCGGCAGGGCGGCCACTTCTGCCAGATGACAGGCGCAGGGACTTCCCAGAAGCCCCATTCACGCAGACCCTCCCCTCGGCCTCCCTCCCTCTGTCAGCCCTGGCAGTCCCACCGCTGTCCCTGTCCCCCAGCGTCTGCCCGTGCATCTGCCCCACCCCCGGGAAACGCTGTCCGTCTGCCTCGGGCTTGGGCCTGGCTCCGCTTCCAGAAGACAGTCCTTTGTTCTCTCCGTCTGCCCAGAGTCTGAGATGCTCTGCATTAGGGGTGAAACAACATTTTCTTAACCATATTAAAAAGGACTGACATTGTACCAACTACGAACTAACCGACTGTGGGTGACGTTCTTTTATTGTCTATACTCAGGTGATTTCTATTCCGTTTTTCTTATAAAGAGCGTGTGTTGCTGAGGTGACTGAAATGTGTCATTGTGGAAGGGCCATTTAAGCCCCCCCCTCGGAAGCTGCCCGGTCTTTTCAGGGGCCACAGCCTGGGCCTGCAATACCTCTTCTCTCTTGATCCACAGAAGAACCTCTTTTCACCCTTCACAGCCCGGCCCGACGCCTCCTCAGCCATGACGCCTTCCCTGATTTCTCCAGCCTAGGCAGTGGCTCCTTCTCTCTAGTTCCAATGCCCTCATTGTGGAGATGGGCAGACAGGGCCCAGAGAGGGGCAGGGCCTCCCCCAGGCTGCACAGCAGGGTTACCAGTGGTGTCGTCTCCACCAGAACCCAGAAGGGCTCCTTTTACACTGTGTGTGTGTGGGGGGGGATGGGGATTTGGTGCAGACACCACCCCCCCCCGACTCCAAGGCCCCCTTCCTTCTCGTAGCTGGAGCCTGCCCTGCTGCTGACAGCCTTGACCTCTGTCTTTGTTTTCCCCGGGAGTGAGCCAGGGGGTTCTTCTCCCAGCCTCTGGGGGTACAGATCACTGTGGCATGGGACAAGGAGCAGAGAATGGCGGGGTTGTTTTATCCACAAAGGAGCGTGGGGACAGAGGCACTGGGGCCTTCCCCGGCATCTGGAGCTCAAGGCTGTGTCTGAACGGCCGTGCCTGTGAGGCCCTGGCAGGGCCTCCCTGCCCACCCCACCCAGCTCCTGCCCTGGGCCCCTCCCTGGCTGGTCAGTCAGAGGCCTGGGTCACACAGGGCCACGTCGCCCCGGGTCTGAATCTCAGCTTTGCCACTGAATAGCTGTTGTTTCACGTATCTGAGCCTTGTCTTTCATGAAACAACCTACCATTCATTGGGCACAGCTGGGAGCCAGGGCACTGACTAGGTGCTTTCTGTGTGCCGCGCTCACCTTCCCCGCACACGTGGGGAGGCTGTCCTCACTCCCATTGCACAAGTGAAAAATCGAGGCTCACGGGAAAAGAAACCACTTCCCCAAGGTCAAGAGCTAGAAGATACTGAGCTGGGACTTGAGGCTGGATCTATTTGAGGTCATAAGCCCGACTCCCAAGACAACTATACAGATCGGACGAGCTCATAGCCCAGGCCAAGCGCCCACCGGTAGTAACACCCTGAATGTTATAGCTTCGCATTCTCGCTTTCGTCATGGGAATCGGCTGTAGTGAAATGAGCTGGGGAACAGCCTGCATGAGGGCCGGGGCGTTTGGAGGGGAGGGGAGACTTCCGAGGGGACCAGGCAAGAGTTGGCAGACCCCCTGGCTGCCCCTACCCTGCAGCCCCAAGGCCCAGACTTGCTCCTAGCCAGAGAGTATTGTTGGAGAGTAAATATTATTTTACCCTCCAGACCAAGATTATTTTTCCCACCGAAAAGCCCACAGCCAGAGAAAGTTAAGCCTTTCGCTACCTTCCTAATTGCAGGCCTGGAGCCCTATTTGGGGACATGAGCTCTCTGGAAAAGCCCAATAAGTGGTCTGGTATTTGGCAGCAGCGTCAGGGAGGCTGGCTCTGGGCTGGCGGTCCGGCTTTGGGGGCCCCACGAGGGCACAGGGAAGCTGGGGCGCAGAGGCTGGTTCCAGGGGTCCCGGCTCTGCCCGGGGCCTGCCACGCCTGCCCTGGGACCATTCTGGCTGCAGTGGGGGTGGCCAGATATTTAGTCCTGCCCCACTGTTTCACGCTGAGCCCCACTCGGCCGGAAAAGCAGAACGGGTCAGTGGCTGCTGGGGCCCTCCTCCTTTCCTGGTTCCCAGGTCGGCCTCCCTCCTGCCTCTTCCTTTGACGTGTGGACAGAACAGTTCTTGTTCAGACCAGAGGCCCCAACGCTCCCCACCTCCCACTCCAGTTTCTCTCAAAAAAGGCCCACCAGAGGGGAGGGTCCAGTCCCAGCAGGTTTTGTGACGTTGAGGGGTAAGGACCCTCCAAAGGTCCAAGGGGCCATCGTGGGTCGGACCCAGCCCCTGCCTGCCTCTCCGTCTCATATCCTCTCCACCCCGCTGCCAACTGGGAAGTGCCCAGCATCCAACTAGTTCTCCGGCTGGTTCCCACCTCACCATTTTCCTCTTTCTCCCCCGGAAATGTCTAGAAGGATACTTGTGAAGAAAGGTGGTCAGTGCCCAAGCTTTGCAGTCAAGACAGACTAGCTCTGTTCTAGTCCTGTGACCTGGGACAACTTAACTGCCTTCTCTGTGCCTCAGTTTGCTTGTCTGTACAACGGGATCACCAGAGTACTCTCTGGTAGTGTGGCAGGGACGGCTGAGACCATAAATGTAAAACTCTCGGCACAGTGCCTGACCAAGACAGCCAAGCTGTCGCATTGGTTCTTCCCAGGGTAGAAAGGGAGGTTTCGCTCAGAGATAAAACCAAAGATTGCTGACGTTTATGGGGCCTGATGGGTCCTGTCTCTGGAGGACCACCCTCTTCCTCGTGCCTGGGGTACCGGCTGCCATCCCTGGTTAAGGGTGTGGGAGTCGGGGGTGGAACTAACGTTTGCTGAGAAACCACCATGTGCCTTCCATGATGGTACACCCACCCCTTTGTACAGATGAGGAGACAGAGGCTCCGTGATACAGAGTTCGCCCAGGAACACACAGCTCCCACATGGAGTGGGAACGTGTTCTCTCGCTTTCACACAGGGCTCTCCCCGACCCCACTAACACCTCGATCTTTCCCGGATCTGGCTGTGAGACAGGCAGCAGTGCCATCCCCATTCTGCAAGTGCAGAACCTGAGGTCCAGATAAGTCACCCAGCTGGCCTGGAGCGGTGGGGCTGGCATGAGCCCAGCTATGCCACGGGGAAGGCCCTGCTCACGTGAGCCCCTGGAGGCCTGTAAGGGAGGCACGCCCACCCCCCCCCCCCCCCCCCCCCCCCCCCCCCCCGTGGACAGCAGCAGCCCCCGGCCCGTGCGCTGCACCTGCTCCGGGGGCTCTGAGGAACTGTGCTTCGTATCCAGGCAACGGGCACAGCTTCAGGCCTCTTCAAGTCACAGGCCTGCAAGTCAGGACAGCGTTCCCTCGGACCTCCCTGCAGTGGCTAATTTTCTGCTTTCCAGGAGGAAATAGACCCGAAGGAGTCCAGACCTCTTGGTTCCCCAGGCCCCAGAGGGAGGAGGCTTCTAGCCATATCTCCTTGAACTTTCCTCCTGCATAAGCTTTGTACGTGCACCTCCGGGCACAGTCCCTCTTCTGTGCTGCTTCCTTTTCCCCATCAAGGGGTTTGTCTACTATTAATTCGCATAGTCCTCTTTCTGCAGCTGTAAAAAGCAGGACCCTGGGACTCGGGAGCTGCCAGGCAGTCCCCGGGGCTGTTGCAGAAGGTCCAGAACCCCCAGAAGCTGCTGCAGTCCTCCTGGGGGTGTCCAGATCCCTGCACTGTCAGAGTGCACAACACATGGGACCCTTGGGGACTGGAAAAAATTCTGGGACACCATGAAATACCCTGAACCAACCCAGAACCGCCGGCTGCCAGGGGTGCCAGGCTCCCCCGGGGTCTCTAAGCGATGGAGAACCCCCGCCGCGATGCCGGAGACAGGTTGAATGCCTCAGAGTGCAACTTTTTGGCTGACAACTCCTACCTGTGTGACTTCGGGCGAATGTGTCAACCCCTCAGAGCTGATGTTTCCTCAGCTGTAAAAGGATTCCATCTCAGAGGAGGGAACCCGAGATCAAACAACCCCAGCAGTCCTGGCACTTGGCATGTGGTCAGGACAGGGGGGTTTCCTTAGTCTTCTGGGGACAGGGAGCTGGCCGACACCGCCTGTGTTAAAGCGGACGTCAGAGGGTCCCAGTGTGCAAGAGGGCACAACCCTGCACTTCACTTCTTGCACTGAAGTAAAGACTGCACTCAGTGTCTGCGTGAGTTTCTCCAGCTCTAGGAAAGCACGCGGCAGGCGCGGCTGGCGGTGGGAAGACGGGCATCTCGCTGAATGAACAGCCTCCCCGCCTCCACCAGGACGGAGACAACGGCAGTCCACACAGGGCGATCCATTCATATGAAATATCCAGAAAAGGCAAAATCTAGAGAGACAGAGAGTAGACGGGTGGTTGCCTAAGCCTCGGGGTGGGAACAGGAACTGATGACAAATAGGTAGCAGATTTCTTTGGGGGGTCATGGAAATATTCTTAAAGTGGATTGTAGGGATGGTTGCACAACTGTAAATTTACTATAAGTCATTGAAGCATACCCTTAAAACAAGCACATTTTATGGTGCATAAATTCTACCTCCTTAAAGCTGTTTAAAAAAACAAACAAAAAACACCCCCAGAAAAGCACAGTTGCCCACAAAGCAGGAGTCCAGAGGGGCCAAGCCTGTGGTTGAGGGTGGTGGCCACACCCTGTGCTGGCTGGCAGTGGCAGGCTGCCCCGGGGTCACCACCAGTCTCCACGACTCCTTCTCCACCTGGGCTTTCACACGGGCACTTTCTTGGTATTTCTTGCCCCTTAAGATGTGAGGAAAGGGAACAAACCTACCAGCTGACCTCTTTAAAAACCTGAGGCAAAGCCCAGGCGATGTGAGGAGGGGGGTGTTCTGTGGAAGCGTGAGGAGCCTGGGGATAGCACAGCATGAGGGAGGAGGCCTGAAGGAAACGGGGTCTCCCAGAAGCCTCCGGAGAGCAAGTCTGGGTGGCGGCTCAGGGCATCTTGTGATATGGGGTCTGGGGGTGAGGGAAAAAGGCGTGGACTTGTTCTGGCTTTGTCTCCGCGGCACTGGTGGGTCTGCTTGAGGGGTGAGACAAGGAAACCAGTCTCATACTGAGAAGCTACTATGTGCCAGGAAGGGATGGGCATTTATCCTGGTGATGTGACCGGCATGGGACCTGGAGATCAGCAGAAAAGACCTGTCTGGGCCCAGAGCGATGCACTGGGGAGGGGTTTAAACTGCTTGTGGTGGTAAAGATGTCTGATTTAAACCTTTCCACAGTGAAAGGTAGGTACTTATCAAACCCATTTGAGACAAAAGGAGACCAGAGCTCTGGAAGGTAAGTTACTTGCCTGAGGCCTCATAGTGGGTGGCAGGGATAGAAAATGAACCCAGGGCTTGTGCAAAGCAGAATAACTTTCAAAGCAATCCGAACATTGCTCTCAGTTGGTAGTGAGCTCCCTGTCGCGAGAGGTATGTCAGTGGAGGCTCAATGATGACTTCTCAAGGAGTGAAAACAGATGACTTACTTTGAAACCCCTCCTAGTACAGTTAGTCTGTGAGGCCACAAATCCTTGCTGATTATTTTCCGTGGGAGTTAAATCAACACTCAGAGTAAAGCAGAAAGGCCTGAGCCCTCCTGAGGGAGGGGACCTAGTGGGCAGGGCCTAGCTGGCACCTCCTCAGCAGGAATGGCAGCTGCTCTGCGTGCTCACTGCAAATCAATGCCGACTGCTGCTTGGGGCTAACGTGATACATGAATGCACGTGGGCTAGCATCACAGGGCTCCAGGCAGCTCCACTTTAGCCCAAACTAGCCCCAGGAGTGGGTGCAGAAGGAACAGAAGTTGCCAACCTGAAGCAGCTGCCCAGCCAGTCAAATGGGGACTGGCCTGGCCCTCTAGCCAGTGGCCTGTTTCATACCTGCCCTACCCTTCACCCTGAGGGGGTACCCCACCCTCCCTCTTCCCAGTCCTGGCCTCCCCAAGGGCTCAACATCCTGGCTGTGGTTTGCAAGCTCCCTCCTCTCAGCCCTGGACTTACCACAGGATGAGCTCATAGGAGGCCCCTTCCCAAACAAGAGCCCCAGGCCTGGGAGAGGCCCCGGCTGTATTTCGTGTGCCTGCCTGGCCCTGGGAAGGCAGCGAGGGAAGCAGGGCCTTTGATGAGGGGGCTGGGACGGTCTGAGCTAGGGGCTTCCGCAGCAACCTCTCCTCCACGGGGCTCCCCTCCTGACCCACACCGTCATCCACCTGGGTCACTCCTGCCCCCTGCCAAATTCCACCTAACCACACCCTCAGAGGGGTCCAGATTTGCTCTCGCATTTCTTGGTGCCTCCACTCCAGGTCAAGAAGCCAGCCGTGCAGATGGTATCTAGGTCTCCTCCACCCCAGAGACAGTACATGGAGACTCGGGGTGGAAGGCGTGAACACAGACACCAGTTACAGTGCAGGACAGTTACAGAATGCTTCCGAGGCCCTGAGACAGAGAGGGACAGAGCGGGACAGAGAAGGCCCCCCGGGCTCCAGCCCTCAGTTGGCTCAGCTCCCCTGAGGGAATGCTCACTCCAGGATCCGGGGCGTCCCAGCCCCACCCCGCCTCCTCCTCCCCATCATTGCAGGTTCAGCTCTGCCCTCCAGAAGACAGCCTGTCACCTGCTGTGATCCGGGAGCCTGGGCAGATGATGGGGAAGCTCCACCCTCCACGCCATCTGCCCAGGGCATGGACCTTCCACCCTCATCCGTAGGCATAAACCTTTTTAAGGCTCCCCAGCAACCCAAACTCAGAGCACAGGAGGCTATTGCTTGTGCCTTCCTCATGCCCTCTTCTCCCGCCTCCCCGGCAGCACTGGGGTAGCTCCTGGGATGCCTCTGCTCTATTATGCCCCAGGGCCTTTGCATGCGCTGATCCCACTGCTAGGAATCCACTTTCCTACCCCAAGTCACCTCCACATCATTCATAGTCCCCAGCACCTCCCCCTCCCCAAGCAGGGCCCTGGCATCCCTTCCGTGGGCCACAGCATCACAGTCCAGTAGACCTCCTGCCATCTGCCTATCGCCCTCAGGGATGACAAACTTGAGCTTGCATCAGAGTGCCCTGGCCCTGGAGAGCTTGGCAAAGCCCAGACTGCTGGACTCTACACAATCCTAGGGGCCAAGTCCCGCCTCCATGTGACTGGGATGGAATGTCCTTCGAATAGGCAGAGAGGCTCAGCCACAGAGCAAGTCAGGTCTAGAGGAATACAGGCACATTCTGCACCCTCGTGTTGGTAAAACTCAAACCCGCCCCAAGCCCATTAGCACCGGTGATGCACCGGGTGTGGGCCATGTGCTAGGTAGGTCCTGGCCTCTTCCTGATGGGGGAGCAGTATGGCAGCACAGGGCACAGGTGTGGAAGTGAGTGATGGCCCTGCCGGGAACATGGCAGCTTGGGCTGAACTGAGCCCTGGAGCTCTGACAGAAGAAGGGGCCCAGGCATGTGGCCAGACACAGTGTCTGTCAGCCTGTCCCTCCAGGCCTGGCCCTGATGTGGCACGCCTCACACCACTCCCCAGGGCTCTAGGACACAGGCTACCCCTGGAGCCAATGGGACTGCCGAGGCACCAGGCTCAGGACTTTTGGCCTGTATGGCAATTCAATATAACAATTCCCTGGTCACTGTCCCCTCCTAAATGTGTACCTGTCCCCTTCCCTTAGGAAGAAAACCAAAATAAGGAGAAAAGTTCCAGACCTGGGAATGTTGCTGGGGAAAAGGTATGAGAGAGCTGGCCGTGGGGGGAGGGGCGCCTTTGCTTTCTAATTTAAATCCTTCTGGATCCTTCGAATTTTTAAGGGAGCACATTTTACTTCTGTAATAACAACTTTAAAAAATGATTTTTGTCTTAAAAATGCAAAGCAGTCTGCAAAACTATGTCTGGAAGATGGAAGTTTATTCAACAAATAGCTTAAGGGGGTCATTAAATATACCATCACCACCCTTTCCTGAGTACTCACCACGTGCTGCCTGTTTTAACGCCATTATTTAATCTAAGGCTCATCAGAGCCCTTATGAGTTGGCTGCTAGAGCGCTATCATTTTCTAGATGAGAAAATAGAATTTAAGAGAGACTAAATCACACGGCCAAGGTCACCCAGACTTGGAGCTGGGACGGCAGGATCTCACCCTTCGGTCAGGGCCCGCGCCACACTGCCTCCCGCAACTGAAATGAGAAACGGACAAGCGCGAAGCCATCTGTCGCACGTCCACTCCATGGCTTGCAAGCTACTGATGCTGCACAGAAGCCAAAATCAAATTGTCACTGGAAAATAAACCCAGAGCCTAGTGGCTCCAATCTCCTTGGAAGCTTGGACCGAGGCTGGGAAAGCGTGTGTTATAGTGAATCCATTGTGATCTGGCCGTCTGGCCATCCATTCACCAACCACTGATTGAAGGCCCCCCGGCGTGTCCGGCTCTGTGCTGGAGGCTGGCGAATACAGAGGGCGAGATGTTCGCAGCCACCAGGAAAGTACCAGGTGAGCCCAAGGCAGCATGGACCCCTCAGCACCTTCTCATCTGCAGGTTTTGCATCCTCCAGAAATATGCAAGACTCCTTGCAGTTGGGGATCCAAACAGGCATTAAAGGAGATGAGAATGAAACATAGCCCTATAATCCATCCTTCCTCTTCAGAATGCCTCAGTCTGCACAGGCCGAACAGGGAAATTCCACCCATCTCCTCGGTCTGTCCAGGTACAAGGCCAGGCCAGTGCGTTGTGGCGGATTCTCTGGCATTTCGCAGGAATCTGCGCCCCAAGATGGGAAGAGAGGGGTTATGCAAAGCTCCGCGAGCCATCAGAGGCAGGGGAGGGACTTCTCCCAGGGCTCCAGCCTGCAGTCTGAGCGCACCAGTGCTTGGCTTGACGTGCTGTGGCCGGTGGTGGCGGTGGGCCGGCTGGAGGGCAGAAGGGGCCTCAAAGGGCAGCCTGAGCTGCGGAGAGACGCGGCTTGGGTGCCCCCCACCCAAAACAGGCCCCCACGTGCCTCCAGGAGGATCAGGCACAAAGCAAGTGCTGAATACATACCTGATGAACGAAGGAATACATGTGATTTTGAGGCAGGCAGCTCTACCCACATTTGGAGATGGGAGGGGCATGCCTCTCTAGGAGGGGTGCCAAACTCGTTTTCACAGATGCCTTCAATGGGCCGAATGTGATTTCAACTCCTTAACAGTGAAGGAGTAGTTACATTTCTACAGTCCTAAAATTATTTCGGCCCTTTGAAGGCAACCACGAGGCTGATGGGGCCCACGGTGAAAATGAGGTTGACACCGCTGCTCTACCCCACCACATTTTCGGGGACATGGACTTACGCTGCCCCACAGGTGCCGTACCTGTGACTCTACGCGGATTGCTCCCACAGAGTTACAGAGCTGAAGTACAAATAGGACACCATCAGCATCGGCGCCATCACTCAGCACTGGCCTTCGGGCAAACCCCCAATGCAGGACCGTATCTCATGTCACCTGACTGTTCACACCACGCCTGTGAGGTGTGTAGTATTACCACCCCAGTTTACAGAGGAGAACGCGGAGGCTCGGAGAGCCAAGGTCGTGCTACTAGCAGAGCTGGGACCCAAGCCCAGGGCCGAATTGGAATGAAAAGTTTAAAGCTGGAGGGGGCCTCGCCCCTTCTTTCACAAACGACAAACTACTGGGCAGGGAGGCTGAGGGCACCAGCAGCAGGGCTGGGGCAAGAGTCCGAGCCTTCTGACTTCCAGCCCAGGGTGAGCCTCGGTGCGCTGCTTGGGAGGCTGCAGGTGAATGTGGTTTCTCAGTTCTGTAAAGATATGGGAGGACTGGTTACTCCCGTCCTTGGGCAGCACCATTTCTTAAGGGTCCCCTCCAAAATTCCCTTTCCTGGGGATAAAGAGGGGAAAAGGAAAATGGAAGAGCTACTCAACTTCAAACCCAGGCTGTCCTTTAAGGCAACCGTGAAGATGACCACCCGCCTACATGGCCTGCAGGGAAGAAGCTGATTGTGTTTATCTCACTTCCTGCCAGGCAGGCTTCCAAGCCCCACGGTCCCAGCTCCAGGCCTCTGTTCTGTTTCTTCCTCCATGTCACCCTTCCCTGCATCCTCGCCTGTCCCATGTCCCACCCGGTTTCAAAGCCCGGCTCAAGGGCACTACATTCCCTGTTCTCCTACTGCCATCATCACCCAGAAACGGCTTCTCGATCTGGTCCCGGAACCCCCAAGCCTTCCTTTTCATGTGTACTCTGGGCTCTCGCGTTCCCTGCCTCAGACAACAGGATGTACTCTCATGTCTGCCCCCCCAAAACAAGTCAGGAGCCCTCTATGGGGCCTCCCAGCACTGATCCCCGAGATGCTGCTGAATGCATGGAGAATGGGAGCAGAGTTCGCCCAGGTCTTTGCTTACTCAGGCACATGCCCCGACCAGGTTTGCATCCAGATCTGCACATATGGCCTTCCCTCCCCCTCCAGGACCCATCACAAGCTGCATTTTAAACTTCGAGTCCTAGAGAGTAAGGACCAAGTCATTCTAGTGGTCTAGCAGGGACCACCGTGGTCTAGTAGTTCTAGCACCTGTCCTAGTGGGGGGCTTTAAAAATGTCCGCCAAGTCCAGCTGTGGTTCCGCACCGAAGACACTGGACTGGGGACAAGACACGCAGAGGAAGGGTTCTGCCCTCAGTGGGTCTCCCAGAGAAGGCAGGGACCCCTGCGGGTGGGGACCTTTCAGCTTTGCTCCCTCTCAGTCCCCAGTGAGTGAAACAGTGCCTGGCATGTAATAAGAACTGAGCAGCCACTGGCTGAAGAAAGAAATGAATGGATGCTCATTGCCCCAGGAGCTCTGAGCACACCATATAAGGCAGGGTGATGCTGAACACGGAGTTGTCTGCCTGGTGAGTCAGAGCTGCAGAATCCACAGGCAAGGGAGGCTGAGAGAGAGAGAGAGAGAGAGAGAGAGAGACCAAAGAAGGGCCAGGAGGTTTGTGGTTGACCAAAATCAAGCCAAGGATGCATCTAAAAAAGCACTCGGCCACAGTTGCCTGGGAGGCAGAAACATACGCTGTGGTTTGCCATCTTTTTTTCTGCAGAGATCTTTTTTCAAATGAAATCATACGCTGGACCCTAAATGCATAACAGCGCTGCCGCGGCGGACGTCAGCTGGGGCTGCCGGGCTGGCCCACCTTCCCGTGGCCTGGAACCCCGTGCAGGCCCCTGCGGCCCCTCGGAGACTGGACTGCTGCTCCATCAGTGACTGCCCCCTCCCT
Organism: Micronycteris hirsuta; assembly: GCA_004026765.1. Taxonomy (NCBI): domain Eukaryota; kingdom Metazoa; phylum Chordata; class Mammalia; order Chiroptera; family Phyllostomidae; genus Micronycteris; species Micronycteris hirsuta. The sequence continues at coordinate 49,148 of PVJI01003203.1, forward strand.
TTCCTCCTCCGTCTCAGAGGCCTCGGGGAAGGTGGTCGCTGAGGGGAGGGCTGTGGTTGCTCCTCTGGGAAGGGGACTGTCATAGGCTGGGACTTCTAGAAGGCCGTGGAGGGCACAGAAATGCTCAAGTGGCTCAAGAGACTTTCCCCAGCCATGAGGGAGAGGGGGTGGGGTGGAAATGGGGGTGAAGGGAAGGAAAAGGTCTTTCAAGCATGTGGAGGGGAGCCCAGGGCACGGATATGATGAGGTTGAGATATTGGGATAGCTGCTGGGGAGCAGACTCCATATGGGCAGGACTTCAGGGGACAAGCCTTTGGAAAAGTGAAGCACCACTTGTGGATGCATCGTGTGTGTTTGTGTGCGTGTGTCAATGGGAGTGAATGTGCAACTCAGGCTTTCAGACACCAGATCCGCTGAACCGAGGTGTACCTGTCAGGGGCCACCCTGGGTGCTGTAAGCACAGGAAGGACCTGTTTGGGTCAAGTCAGCCCTCCCGCTAGCAGCCTGTCCCCCACCTCCTGCTCTGGCACCAAAACGCCTCCTGCTCTGTTGTTTTGTCTGCCCAGCATTCCCCTCTCCTCCTCCTTCTGAAAATAACACCTGGCTTTTCCCTTTGGGCTACCAGCCCTCTGGTACTTTCAGGCCCACTCCCCCCACCCACGACACACACTCCCTCACTACCCATCACCCAACAATGACCTAGTCTGACCAATCAGCATATTCTCTCCTAGTCTCAGTGATTGGTCATAGGTGGTCATGTGACCCAAGACCAGCCAATAAGCTTCAACTCTGGGACTTTTGTTATAACTCCGGAGAAAGAGAAGCTCTCTTTCCACTGGATTTTGAAATAAGCAGGATGTCAGTCTGGAGCTGCTGGTCACTGCCCCACACCACATAGGGAGTGCCTGCCAGGGACTGACGCCCACCAGGAGGAAAGCAGAGGGCACGCATATGAACATCATTCAAGCCTTGGTTCATCCCTGCCTTGGATACCAATAAACAGACTTCAAATTGCCAATATGTAAAAAGCTAACGAATTGCCTGTCTTGCTTAATCAAATTTGAGTTGAGTATTGACTCCCAACTCATTCAGCAACTGATCTCAGGTCTACCTTTACTGCTTCTTATCACTGGGTCTCCCCTGCAATCAGCCTTCGCTTCTGGACTGGCATTGGTTCTTGCTGACCTGGGTAGCAGCTTCACTCTGCCCCGCAGACCCAAGGACTAGGCACAGGCCAGCAGCCCAGCTGTCTGACCCCTCCCAACTTGGCTCAGATCCACTCACTCTGCCCCCCAGGGCGTCTCTCTCCCCATTGTCCTGCCTCATTGTCCTGCTGGGAAAGACAGGCACTAAACAATGAACAAGGCCCTGGAATCCAGCCACTGCTGAGCTTGGGGAGAGAGAGTCCCCCAGGGCATTGGTCTGAGGCTTCAGAGAGACCTGCCAGGGGCAGAGGCTGTGGTGCAGCAGGAGGGTATCGAACTCAGGGGTCAAGCAGGCCCAGAAAAGTTCCCAGATTTCTCAGCTGCTCTACCACCTTAGGTAGAAGGTGGTAGAGAAGTTGCCCTCTCTGAGTTTCATAGTCTTCAACTGTAAAAGGAAGATCATGCCACTACACACCTAGCAGAAGGACAGAACGCCACAGCGTGGACAGGGCCGACTGCCGGTGAGGATGTGGAGCAATGGGAATCCTTACTCATCGCGGGTGGGAATGCAAAATGGTGCAACCACTTTGGAAGACAGCTTGGCAGTTTCTTAAAAAGCTAAATACATTCTAACCATACAATTTATCAATCATGCTCCTAGCTATTTACCCAAGTGGTTAAAAACTTATGGCCATACAAAACTGGCACATGAATGTTTCTAGAAGCTTTATTCATAATCACCCAAAATTGGAACCAAGATGTCCTTCAGTAAGTGAATGGAAAAAGAAACTCTGGCCCACCCAGTGGAGTACTACTACGCAGCAATAAAAAGGAAGGAGCTGCCAAGCCATGAAAAGACATGGAGGGACTTTACATGCATGTTGTTAAGTGAAAGAAGCCAATATGAGAAAGCCACATAGTGTATGATTTCAATTATGTGACATTCTGGAAAAGGCAAAACGATGGAAGCAGTGGAAAGATCAGTGGTGGGCAGGGAGTGGAAGAAGGAAGGGAGGATGGAAAGAAAAAGGGGGGTAAACTATCTTATCTGACCGGGTGGCCATTTTCCTCTTCTCCCATTGAAATACAATTGTACCTGGGCAGATGGCCACCCAAGAATAAAGACGAATTTCCAGCCTCCCCGGCGACCAGGCGTGTCACCTATCTGCCCTCTGGCCAAGGGGACTAGAGTGGAAGTGACGTGTAATTCCCTCAGAGCCTGGGGTCCCTCTCCTTTTCTGACTTCCCTTTCTTGCCGAGTGGAAAGGGGAGACCGCCGGGGGCCATCATGGGCCAAGTAGACGAGAGAGGGTGGTGTCCCAGGGCCTCTAATGTTTTGTGCAGAAGAATCCTCTTAGCTCAGAATTTTACTTAGAAAAAAAAGCAACCTTTTGTTTGAGGAACCGTTATTTTGGATTTTTGTCGCACACAACAGAACCCACAGTCCAACTAATGCAAGGACCTTCAAGGACGGTTCTGAGGATTTTGCATAACACAGGTAGGCAAAGCATCTCCCCGCAGCCGTACTCATTCAACAGATAACAGCCAGTTTGCTCTGCTGGGATCTGGGGATGCAACTCAGACAGACAAACCCCTGCCCTCTCGAAGTCCACATTCTAGTGCGAATGGGGACCCCATGCCATCAGTGCGAGAATAAACTAATTCTGACCTGTCACGGGTGCAGGCATACTCTTAGTCACAGCTAACTTTTATTGGGGTCTGAGATTACTATGTGTCCATCCTGTTCTAAGCTTTTTGCATGTAGTACCTTATTTTATCAATACCCCCAACCCAAAAGGTGAGTGCTTTTGCTTCCTTGGCTGACTGATGAGGAAACATAGACACAGCATGGGCTCTAGGCCATACTCCTCATAATCAGTGACTCCAGGATTTGAACCCCAGTCTGCTGGACTTCAGAACCTTAGCCACTGGGCCCTCCTGCTAATAAAGGGAACAAAACGGGGCCCTGAGACAAAGAATGACAGGGTGCCCCGCTGATGGTGACAATCAGCCACCACAACAAAAGCAGCAGAACCCCCGCGCCGAACAAGCCTGAACTCCCTTACCTGGGTGGCTGGCGTCTGGAAAAGGACTGCACCCACGTTTCTAGAAGCCAAATTCCAAGGGTTCCAGTTGCTTTGACAACAATGTAGAAGCTCTTGCCCTTGCAAGCTCAGGGCTGTCCAGGAGATGCCCACCTGTCAGAGAGCAACAGAGCCAGCTGTAACTGCCTGGCTGGTGGAGATGTCGCCGCGCGGGCTGCCTGAGGTCTCTCGTTTTTGTGTGAAATGCTCTTTGGGCCCAGAAGAGGCGGTGTGAAGAGGCAAAGACGCAGAAGCCTGGGGTTATGTATCAGGACTGGGAAGCCAGACGATTCTAAGATGCAAAGGTATGCATATGCCTGTGTGTGGAGGTCCCGAAAAAACACGTAAGCATCACGCCCACTGTGTCTAGCGCAGTGCACTTTGCAGACGCTCGGCAAGTGTTCGTGGTTTGCTTTGATATAAAACAACTTTATGTGTCTGAGTGAGTGGGTGGGAACGCCGGGAGAGTTCAAGTACATTGGAGGAAAGCTCCTTTCTCATGCACAAAAGCATTCTCGGAATGCTCCATCGAGCCAGACCAACAGCTTCCTTTTACCAATCAGGAGAATGACACCCAGAGAGGGGCAGGGACTTGTCCAAAGTCACACAGCAATTTGGTGGCTGAGTGAGGACTAAACCTGGGGTCTCTCCTGATTTATGACTGGGTACTCTCTCTAGGGATGCTCCCTCCTTTGTAGCTGTCAGTCATGCAGCCCCTAAGGCAGCCAAGGACGCACAGCCAGGCTCTGCGGCCTGCCTGTCAGGTGATGCTGGGACGGGCCAGAGCAGAGAATGGTCTCCTGGCTGTGTTCAAGCCGGACGAGGCGTGGGAGGCAATGCCCACAGTGGTCAGAGCATGGGCTTTGGAGGCAGGCGGACCTTGCTGTGTGCTGGGGTGACCCCTTTCCAGGAAGGGGGCCTGGATGACTCAGGTGTCCTCTCAGGGTGTCGGTCTCCTGGTCTGTGAAACAGGGATAATGATAGCCTCTCTCTTTAAGAACTGCAGGAAGTTAAAATGACTTTCTAAGTCTGAAGCCACAGCAGAGTATTTGGCACACAGCAAGCGCTCAATAAATGTCAGGGAGGCAACGCGGGAGAGGACATTGTGAGAGCCTGTGGTTGGGTGGAGCACTGGACTGGGAGTTGCTTTTTGTCCCTGGCACATTTTTAGACAAAAATCTCTCAATTCCAGCCCTGGCTGGTGTAGCTCAGTGGATTGAGCGCGGGCTGGGAACCAAGCGGTCCTGGTTCGATTCCCAGTCAGGGCACATGCCTGGGTTGCAGGCCAGGTCCCCAGTGAGGGCCATGTGAGAGGCAACCATACATTGCTGTTTCTCTCCCTTTCTTTCTCCTTCCCTTCCCCTCTCTCTAAAAATAAAATAAATAAATAAATAAATAAAATAAAGGATAAGAATGTGAAAACCTTTAAAAAAAAATCTCTCAATTCCACAATTATTTGTTCCCTCCGATCCCAGCTGTACCCCACTTTTCTTCCCTCCGATCCCAGCTGTACCCCACTTCTCTGCCTCTCACAGACCAGTGTGGGCCCCTACCCAGCACAACTGCTTCTCCCTCTGGGCTGTAAACTCCCCACCTGCCCACGGGAGACACACCCCAGCCCACGTCTCACCAGCCAGTAAAATGCAAATGTCATTAGCACTCTGCAAGCTGGTGAGCGCTAATGTCATGCCAGACAGCAGCCAGCACAGCCAACGCCTGAGAACTAGTGGGGGGCGGGGGGAGTTTGGGGACAAACCCCTAGTAGGGGTGGCAGTCTCCACTTTTTCCGAAAGGGTGTGATAAAGAAATCAATAAATGGCTGCAGGAAAGAGATGACAACAGGGACTGTTTCAGCAGCATGCTGTGGCCGCCTGTGGTCCCGCCCCAGCCCCATCCGTGGGTCAGCCTCTCTGGGGGACCCCCATCTGCCATCTTTCATCTACACCCCAGTCCACGCTCCCTCAAACCCGCTGAGAGAAGCAGACCACCCACCCTATGAACAGACCCACGGCGGGGAGCCGGGGATCTGCATCCCCAGGAGGTGACAGCATTACACCCCGATGGACCCACGGACGGAAGTCCTGGGTTCCGGTCCCACGCCACACTAACTGATTGCGAGCACTCAGGCACATCCTCTCTTCGTGGGGCTTGGTTGTCCATCTGTGAAAGGGGGTGTTGGCCCCACCTCCCGTCTCTCAGGGTCAGGTCTGAAACCCAGGGCTCTGGTCTACAGCCGTACCACCCTGCACGCGCCCAATATCATCTGAAACCCAGGGCTCTGATAACTCACAGGCAGAGATGCCAACGTGACGCGCCCCCCCACTCTGACTTCCCTATGGCAACAGCACTGGGGACCCAGCAGGCACATTAAGGCTTCTTGGAGTGGAGGGCAGGCGTGTGCATCGGAGATGAGAGAGGGTGCTGGGGGCAGGGGGCCAGGGCGAGCAAAAGCACAGAGGCACCCGAGTGGGGGCCTCGGGCAGAGTGGGGAATGAGATGGAAAGGTCCTGTGGTCAGTGCTTTACACTAGACGCTGCTAAAAGCCAGACCAAGTCTCTCCCGGAGCTGGCATGGGGCTCGCCCCAAGTGCCACAGAGAGGACCCAGGCATTCCGTGTCCTGTAGGTCACGAGCAACGAAAGCACTTGCTCATTTTAGTGAGTGTTAACTGAACATCTGCTGTACTCCTGGGACTTGGACGGTGCCAGGGATGAGGGAGGCACAGAGTGCACCTTCAAAGGAGCTCACTGTTACGGAGAAGAGAAGGCAATGACCTTGCTTTCATTGTTCAAGGAGGCTAGGGAGGGTTCACCACCTGGTTCCGAGGTCAGAGGACAGAAGGGTCCCTTCCTTCTTGAGCCCCATGGAAGGCTTCCTGGAGGAGGGGGCAGATTTGCATGTATAGAAAAGAGAGCAGGACCCTGTGGGCAAAGGGACCAGGGTGAGCAAAGGCACGGGGGTACCCAAGTGTGGAGTGGGTATTTAGAACCATGAGCCAAGACTGCCTGTTGGGGCCGAATAGGAAATGGGACAGGAAGGGAAGGGAGGGCAGGGGCTGGATGGTTAGGTCCCTAAATGCCAGGCTAAGGACGATGAACTGCATCCACAGGCCGTGGGGAGCCACTGAAGGTCAGAGAGCAGAGGAATTCTCCAGGCAGACAAAAAGGAGGCGGCCCGGGCAGGTGGAAACACATGATGAGAGAGGGAGAGGGAGACGGGAAGGGCCTTGTGGTCGTGGTGGGCAGTACAGAGGCGATGGAGGGGTGCCAGGAGGGCGGGGGAAGAGGCAGACGGAGGAGGAAAGGCAGCGACTGGACTGAGACATAGAGGGTTTGCATCCCAGCTCTGCCACTCCACCAGCTGTGCGGCCTCAGGCAGGCTGTTCAACCTCTCTGGGCCTATTTCCTTCCCTAGAGAGTGAAAGATAAATAAATAGAGCCACGTCATAGGGATGTAGGATTCAACCAGATAATATATGAGGAGCACTCTGAACACAGTTAAGAGATTGCTGGATGCTTGCTTTCTAAAATGTAAGCATCTATTGCTTTTATTAATTAGTGGTGTCTTTCCCTATTACAAATGAGGTACACTGAAGCTCAAGGTCAAATGACTGGCTGGAATTGGCATCGCCGGGCCTCAAATCACAGGAGAAACAAGTTATGAGCAAATAAACCTGGGATGACTCGAAGAAGAGTCTTGATTTTAAAATATGGCTAAAAAAAAAAAAAGGACTGTTTTATGGCTTTTGCACTGTGCGCTTATTAAATCCGAGCTATAAATGTGAACTAATAAGTAAAATGAGTTAAGTTAATGTAAAAAATCAACCTTCAGGATATATCCATATTATCTAATGGCAGCCCATAAACATAAACATAAAAATTTAAAATACAAGAATGAATTGCAATGCCCAGCAGCTCAGGGATTCTGCCATTTCTCTGTCTGTGAAATAAAAGCTATTGATTTTAGCTTGGGTTCTCATTGCTCATGAGTGAGTCTTTGAGAAGTCATAAAGGAAGGAATTATTTCTGATTGTTTACTCACTAAGGATCGGATGTATTGAATTTAAATTGTCTCCGATTCCTAATTAGTACAAACCAAATTAGAATCCGAGTACAGCAGATCTGGAAAGGCCCTTGGAGGCCTCTAAACTCACTCAGTTTTCTTTGTTTGACAGACCTGGAACCTGCGGGACAGAGGAGGAGAGCAACCAGACCCACAGGAGCGAGTGGGGTGGAGCCCAAGCTAGCACAAGGGCTCAGGCTCCCCCGGCCGCGTCCTGCTCGGTCCCTGCAGCCTCTGGGATCAGGTCATTAAGTCCAGGCTCGAGGGTATTACAGGGGCTCAGCGCAGGCGGCTCCGACAGTGGCTTTCTCCCTCCGCTGCCAGGAACAATTAGCCTGCCCAAGAAAGGACCCTAGAACCCAAAGGTCTAATGCCGAGAGCCCAGCGAGTTCTAAGACATTCCAGCCTACTGCCACGCATGGAGGAGCCCTTGAACCTGTAGCCGACCCACGGAGCCAGGAGGCTCAGCTGGGAAAGAGACACACTCGGGGCCAGAGTTGGTTCTGAGAGAGACTTGAGGGTGGCAGAGCCCTGGGGCCAGGTCATTTCCTCCCTGTGTCCCAGAAAGGCCTCTACGTATGGTGGGGAAAGGAGGGTCTCAGGGGACAGGAGGGCCAGGCTTGCTCTCTCTCTCTCTCTCCCCGCCCCCTTTATCTCTCGCACACAGGCACACACGAATGAGCACCTCAGGGACCAAGGAGCCTCGCCTGTGGTGCAGGCATGTGTGTGTGAGTGCATGTATGTTAAGCTTCAGCCTGCACAGGATTATGAAGCAGATGTTTAATTACTACCTGAGTGTTATTAATCAACACGATTAATACACAACCCATACCACATAATTACTTTGCAATTACACCAAAACGAAATATTTTACTGCTGAGGGTTTGCTAATTACCAGGCCTTGCCAAAGGACAGGTATAATGGGCAGCAATTTTTCTTCCTTCCTTTCCTCTCTCCCCTGCCCTCTCATTAATCTTCTGGGCTGATATCCCCACCGCCCAGAACGGGGAGACCAGGCAGGCTGCTGGCCTCCTCCCGGAGGTGCTGCTTCTGCACTCACCTTGGTTTTAACGCGAACCCTAAATTGTCCTGCCCTCTCTTCTCAGCTCTCCAGTTTGGAAAAGCAGGTCCTTTCCAGAAATAAAGCCGGCGTCTTGCAGGCCAGTCACAGAGAGGCAGGGGTTATGCCAGGAAGCTCCAGCAGCTGCCTGGAGTTGAAGCCTAACTCTACCGGTTACTGGCTGTGTGCTCTATGTCAAGGTAACCATGCCTCAGTTTCCCCGTGTATAGAATGGAGATGATAGTAATTACCTTAGGGGCTTCTCGTAAGTATTTAGTGTAAGAGAATGCATAAAGTCCTTAGCACAGTGCCTGGCTGAGATTAAGGCTTCAGGCATACCTGTTACAACTGCTATTGTTATTTAACCAGAAATGGCCCCTTCCAGAATCCTTCCAATCACAGAGTCTCGCAAATGTTCAGGATTTTGGGTTCCACTCTCTCGTCCTCCCCTCCTCCAACAGCTCAGCCACACCTACCCAGAAACCTCTCCTTACGTGAGCCACTCCCCTCTACCTGCCACTTTCACTGCCTTCCCCAACCCAAGCCTTCACGCTCTCCTCCACAGCCTCAGCCCCCACACTCTCTTCCCTGCGGCCCATCCCGGCCCCCACTTCATCTCCCACCAGGCGGGCAACAGAGCTGCAGGGGGGGGTGGGGCAGGGCCCACGCCACTCTGCTGCTCACCGGCCTTCTGTAGCTCCCCACTGCCCACGCAGCAGGGACCTCCCACTCTGGTGCTTTAGGCCCCAGAAGACCACTACTGCCCCAGATTCCACATTCATTGCTGAAGCTTCAGCACTTAAGTTTTTGATGGATGGATGAGTGAACGACTGAGCATCTTGCTAGATTTTAGAGGCACCCATGCCCACCAAGCTCGGATGTCCTGGAGCATTTCATAAGCCTGCATATCTCCACGAACTTGGCGTTCATTTTGGAACTCAGGGTGTGTCCTTCATCATTGATTTCCAGATCTTCTCTTGGTTTCCTCCCGTGTCCCCTGACAAGTGCCTCACCTGAACCCAACTGCATTCACAAACAGGCAGTCTTTAGGACACAGCGACCACATGTCTGCTAAGCAAAGAGACCATATAATAAGGGCCCTCCGACGTGTGGCCTGCTTGAGAGGCACACGCGAGGGGCATGGTGGTGACAGACTCCAGCGCAGAGAGCACACACTGAAGGAGAGCGAAGGGCGCGTGCATGTGTGCCTGATGCACACACATTCGCACAGGCAGGGCCGAGGTGGCTGCTTCTGAGTATGAATCAGCTCCTTCAGCTACCAAGATTTTAGATAGCGTGAGCCATTCGTTCAATCCCTCCATAAGATGCGGGGCTCTGGAGTCGGACCACTGGTCTTAGGGTCCCGTCTCTACCTCTGATGCCGTGTGACTTAGGCAAATTCCTTAACTTCTCTGAGCCTTAGTTCTTTCCTGTAAAATGGGGCTAATCTTGCTCCTACCGACAGTGTTATTGTGAGAATGCAGTGCATGCTTTGGTCAATGCCTAGCATACATGAAGGGGCAGATCAGTGGCATCGATTCTGTTATTATTAATAAAAGTAATAAACCATGGGAACATAAGAAACTTGATGTCTAAAACAGAACAGGGCATACAGCCCTAGGCTCACGGGTAGGGATGTCCCTGCAGAAGCAGTAACAGAAGGCAGTAAAGTAATATTTCTTTGTTCACTATGCATTCGTTCGTGCATCCATCCATTCATTCTAACACTCACTGGGAGTCCACTGTGTAAGTGGCCAGAGGAGGGCAGAGAGACCGTGGCCTCTCTGCAGTGAGGCCAAGTGGGAGATGCAGTTTACAAATAGCTGGGGGAGGGAAGAGACTGCGGAATGTTCTAAACCACTCACTGCGGTATCCACAATGCCGCCAAATGCCTGTCACATTAGGTGCTAGATGGATGGGTGACAGCACCACTGAGGATAAGGAGGTGGCACCTGGATGAGTGGCTCAGTCGGAGGGTGGTGGGGAAGAGCAGGAAAGGCATTCCAAGCAGAGTGCACGACACAGGAGTCTCACCTTGCATGGCCGGTGTGGGGCGCAGCCTACAGCTGCGCTCTGGTGGAGGTACGAGAGGAGGGGGAGGCCGTGATGGAGGCCTGGGCTGATAGGCAGCCAGAGGAAATTCACGGAGGGGCAACGGGGCCATCCAGGTCCTGGATTGTCCTTCTTTGTCTGGAGTTCAAGCCCTGATCTTTGGAATTCTGGAGTCCTCTCTGGGGACGCTGATGAAAAGCTTTCCAGGGAGCGTTCCTTCTGTTTGTCTTGCCTGATACCTACATAAAGCTTCCACTTAGCCCCAGGGCAAGCACTCAGGCCACCAACCCCGGGGCGGCAGTGGGTTCAGACCAGCCCAGATGGGAAGGAGCAAGCAGGCCCCCTCCAGGTGAAATCAGGAGGGGTGCTCACTGCCTGGATACAGTCGTTTCCAGTCGGGGGTGGCCAGGCTGAGGCCACTCCTCTGCTGGCTCGCACCTGGACTGTCTATGATGAAGGCCGCGGAGGACAGAAGCCTCCTTCCTCTCCCCATGGGCCTCTGTGCCCCCGCCCCCCACCTGGTTTTGGCTCTTCACTCACACACAGGCACACACTCCCCCCCCACACACACACACGTGAACGTGTGCATGCACACACAGCAAAGTCTGGCTTGGATTAAAGCAATAAGGTCAAAAGGTTGAGAGTGCTGACCCAGAGGCAGGAAACCTTTGCTCTGCGACAGCTTCGCTGTGTGCCCTGGGCAGGTCCTGTGCCCTCTCTGGGCTCCTACTTTCTCTTCTTTAAAATGTGACAGAGGTGTTCAATAACCTTCAACCCTTGGGGGGAAAGGAAGGGGCTCAGTCCCCACAGATGGGCAGAGGGGAGGTGAGAAGGAGTCCGAAGAGCCCGAGTCCCAGGGGTGAAACCAGCCGGACGCCGACTGGGCCAAGGCCTGGGGTCTCCTGCCTCTTGCTTCGGTGGTGGGTGCGGCTGAATGTAAACGCCCACCATCATGTGACTTTGGACATCTTCTGTGAACCTCTCTGAGCCTCAGTTTCCTCATCTGTAGAATCAGGATAATCGTGCTTCTTGGGTGCAGAGTAAAATGAGAAGACACAGGAGCTTGGCCAGCACGGTGTCTGCTCTGAGGAAGCTTCAGTAAGTGGAAGCTATTATTAGCCTTACAATGATAGCTCCATTCACATCCCGGGGAAACCCTGCCAGGCAGCTCATTCGATCCTCAGTGCTAACCTCAGCCAGGCAGGGACCTTGGGAAGTGGCTTTCCTTCATCCGGGTCCTCACTGGACCCCTGGCAGCCCCAGCCCCGAAGGGGGCTTTTCCTGACTATACCCCAGCCTACACTCAGACACTGCTCTGAAGTGTTGACATCGTTAAAAAAAGAGATGACAAGCCCAAAATGGAGTCACTTGTGCTAAGCCCATGTCAGCAAACCAAGACTTAATATCTAACCTAATTACAGTTGCAGACTCTCCCAGGAATGTAATCTTAATGGGTCAGTCCGGAATTTCCTGGTCAGCACACACAAAGGAGGGTGATCTAAGCCTGGAGCTATGGATCTTCGCTAGAAATTTCACTTTCCCACTCCCTTCTGCCTATAAAAACCTTCCATTTGGTACAACTCCTGGGAGCTCCTGTCTATCTGTGAGATGGGATGCTGCCCAATTCATGAATTAGACCTTTAAATGCACTCCGTTTTGTTTTTTAACGACATCGGGCCTCTGGATAAATGGTGGGGAAAGATCCTGGCATCAGGAGTTACAATCTCACCTGAAATGGGCCATTTTTTACAAGCAGAGTGTACCCATGTGGTCTTACAGAATAACAATGGGAATAAGTTGGACAAACACCTGTGGGGGATCCCTGGGCCTCGGCTGACCCCACGGTAAAGGCTCCAGCTGCGTTTCTCATCCCTGGAAGAAGGGAGCCAGGAACAGCGGCCTGCTCCTCAGTCTTGGCCCTGGGGACCCGGGCTGCTCGGAATCACACAGTCCGCCTCCCGCCTGTGCGAAGGAAGGGGCTCACCAGGCCCAGGCCAGGCAGGAGGGACCTCCCCCTGGGATGGTCTCCATGCTGATGTGGATGGTGAGAGCAGGAAGCCTGACTCCACCCCCCACCCAGTAGGTGCTGAGGGCCTACTGTGTGCCAGGCTCAATGAAGCCACCGTCCACATGGCATCTGATGCATCTTCACATGGACCCTATGCGGGAGGGGTTATTAAATGGAGACCCTGGGAGGTTAACAATTGCTTAGGTTCCTCTCCCGAGAACCCTCCCTCAGTAATTCCCTTGTACAGCCATCTCCGCTCAGGTTCTGCTCTTAGGGAACCTGACCAAAGACACAGGGGCCTGAGAAAGGAGACAGGCACGGGTCCTGCCATCATGGGCCTCAATGTGCGGCCGGCGTCAAACCTGAGACTTGGACTGACCGTGACCATGACCATCCTCCATCTAATATTAAGGGCTTATGACAACTCGCTTTCCCTCCTGATCTCACTGAATACCAAAACCCAGCCAAGAGCGTTTGTGATCTCCTTTTTTATAGAGGAAGAAGCTGAGGCTCAGAGAGATGATAATCTGTCCAAGGTCACTTGCAACTCCTACACGGTCACAGCTGGACAGGAACTTTGTTCTGCCCAACCACCGGGCCCCGGGGCCTGCCTGCCACCACCAGAGGGGCCCTGAACACAGCCACAGAGACAGGGTGGGGGGAGGCTCGGTTGTCAGGGTCATCCCTGGACAAAGCTCGCTGTCCCTCTCTGCCACCTCCTGCAACCCCTGGGCCAAGTGGCTCAGAGCACAGGCCAGGGAGGCAAATTTGAAAGAACGGTGGTGGGATTCACCCGGTGCCACTCTGGCCTCTCCCCACATCAAAAGCCTGAGGCTCTCTCCCTCTCAGATGATGCTGGCCCCTTCCCACCTCCCGATTCCTATTATGTCACAGACTTTGCAGCTCAGCCAGGTGAGTAACAGGCAGAGAATGTGAATTTTTACCTGTTAATTTGGTTTCTGAGCCCCTGCTGCTTGCTCAGCCTGAATGGCTCCCCGGCAGGCTTCGAAAGGTAAGAGGGGGGAGGGGCAAGCAGCAAAGGGGGCACAACTACATTGCCAGTCGCTGGGGGCTTCCCTGAGGGTGAGGGCTGCCCCTTGGGGCCGGGGAGCCAGTCTCCCTGGATCCAAATGCAGGAAGGGGGCCTGGTCTCAAGGCACAAGCTACCTGCTCACTCTGGCCCACAACTTACAGACAGAGCCTGCTGCTCAGGGCCAGAGCTGAGTGTAGCCAGGCACAGGGGAGCCCTGTCCCCTCATCGTCCCTTCCCACAACCATTGGCCCTCTTCAACCCGGCCTCGCCCTAACGCACCTGGCGCCTTCGCTGCCCTGGGCATTGTGCTTCATTTAACCCTCGAACCCTTTCCCATCCGCCCCCGCATGAGGCAGCTCTTGTCGTTACCCATTCTACAGATGTAGAAACCGAGCTCCAAAGAAGTGATGTATCCTCAACAAGTTCTATACAGCACTGCCCTATGACCCCTGCAATCCCCCTCCTAGGTACAGACCCCCAAGGCCTGGAGACGGGACTAAAGAGATACCTGCACACGCATGCTCATAGCACCACTCGCAGAAGCCGAAAGGTGGGAACAGCCCAAACGCCCGTCAGCCGTTGAATGGAGAAACAGAGAAACGTGCTAGGTCCATACACGGAATATTATTCAGCCAGAAAAAGGAACGTACACCACTGTAATGCACTCTGTGATATGGGTGACTGTGCACCACGGCGCTGGGTCAAGGAAGCTACACACGAAAGGCCCCATGTTGCGTAACTCCACTCACACGGAACCTGTGGAGCAGGTAAACCGATAGCAACAAAAAAGCAGTGGCCAGAGGCTAGGGCTGAGGGGTCTCAATGGATATGAGGTTTTCTTTAGGGTGATAAAAATGTTCTGGAACAGATACAAGTGGGGGCTGCACGACACTGTAAATGCCATTGAAGTGTTCGCTTGAAAACGGCTAATTTAACGTTATGTGACTTTCACCTTGACTTTTATAAAAAGCATGGAGGAGCTGGCAGGGCGGACATGTAACTCACCGAGGTGAGGGAGCGAGCCCAGAGTCGCACCACGGGCCGGCCGACTGCGGGGCGTGCCCTCGGCCATTGCCTGCCCTGCGCCTTCCCACCTCCGCTGGGAAAGCCCACTCTCCTCATTTCTTCTATCACAACTCTACCCCTCTTCAAGGGCCTTGGTTTAGAAGCCACCCTGTTCCCTGATCTCCTTGGTGTTTCTCTCCACCCTGGAGCCCACAACCCTGTGCCACCCCCCTACATACACACAGAAAGTTCCCCCTTCTGCCACCAGCCAGACTTAGCTCTGCACAGGGCTGCCCTCCGCCCCCACCAGCATGAGGGAATAATCACACTCGCTGGGTCCTTCTGAGGGTTAAATAATATGAATGTCTGTGGAGTCCTCAGTGCTGTGCTTGGCATGCAGTAAGAATTAATGGTGGCTGTCCGTGGGCTCGGGCTGGAACCTGCTGACTCCGCTCTGGCCCTCGGCACAGGCCTGCTCGCAGCAAACCGCTCGAATGCTTGCGGCATGGAAGCAGAACAAAACCCCCTGACGAGGGGACACTTTCCTACCTGTTTTCCCTGCGGGGCAGGAAGCCTGAATTAGTTCACAGTTTGTAACAAATGCAACTCCGTTTCCTCTCAGCCCTGTCGGCCCCGCTCACGCCCAGGCCCGGCTGTTTCTGTGGAGTGTCTGGGGCTCCCTGGACCAGCCGGGCCCCAGCGGAGTCGTGGAGTTCTGCTGTATGACGCCCCTCCACTGCCAGATCCCGCAGGTCAGGAAACACGGGAAGTTCTAACCTCTCGGGTGATGAGGCCCTGCCACGTGCTTTCCCCCGTCAAATCACAGACCTGCCCCCAAATCCCAGCGCCAGGGACATGGACATTCAGGAAGCAGAAACCCACTGAACACCTGAGATGTATGTGGGGGTGGGGACACAGGTGTGAGCAGGAAGACCTATTAGCTTCAGAGCGGGAAGTGATTCGGATTCTGCCACTGCCTGGCTCTGTGAAATGCTGGAAGAGCTGTGTAACCCCTCTGAGCCTTGGTTTTGCTGTCTGTAAAGTGGGATAACAGGAAGACCCGCACCTCACAGGGCCGTGGGGGAGATTGAAGGAGATGCTGTGTGAAAAGCGCTCAGCACAGTGCCTGGCACAAAGTGAAGTTTCCGTCAATGCAGCGATTATTGTTATCATTACTCCCACTTCACAGATGCAATAACTAGGGCCCAGGATGGCCACTAGGAGTCTGGGATAGTCACAGGATCCCTAAGCTGATAATGTATTCCAGTTATTAGATGAGATACAGGCAGAACAGCTGGTGCTGCCTGGGCAAACTGCCCCTGGGTCTGGCATTGGTGATGGCTTAGCCACTGGGTGGAAATGCCACAGGCTGTGCTAACTCACCCGCTTCTCCATGGTCTGTGTGCCCTGCGAGTGTCAAGGGCGACCACACGGAGGCTGTAAGAACACAGGGCTGAGAAGCAGAAGACTCACCCATTTCCTGGCCCTGTACCCTTGGGTATGTTACAGATACAGGCTTTTGCCTATGTGGTTCTCTGGTTTGGAATGCCATACCCCTCTCCCCCAACCTAATGAACTCCTATTCATCCTTCAAGACCCAATTTACATGTTGCCTCCTATACAGAGCTTCCCATCTCTCCCAGGGCAAGGTGCCACGCTCCCACTGCAATTTCTCCACCTCTGCCAGCTCCATGAGGACTGTGTCTGGGTTTCTGGTTTGTTCTCTGCACTGTCTACTGAACATGGTGCCTGCCACGTAGTAAAAACTCACTGAATGACAAATGAGTCTCTATTACTGCACCCTTGCTTTGAACGTTGACTTGAGACACACATCTTACTCGCTGGACTTCGAATGTCCAAGCACAGGACTCATTCAACTGTGTCCGCCTGCGCAGTACTGGGTCAGCCCTTGGTAAAAATCTGCAGGGCACGATCCCTCTAACAATGGTTGCCCTGCTTAATTACTTCATTGGCTGAAACTAATGAACATGCAGTAAGATGACAATCAGGAAGGCACTTTATAAATCAAAGGAATTATATACATGTAAGGTATTGGCATTAAAAACAATCCCAAACACCAGACAGTGCCAACCTTTTCAAAACGCTCTTTTGAATCGGTAATGGAATGTAGTTGCTGATGCCAAGAAATTCACTTCAAACAAAACAAGGCAGATAATTAGGAAGCTCTCACTCCAGGGACGGCAGAGACAGAAACTTCCCCAATGGCGCACCTCTGCAGCTGTTGATGGTGGCTAAGGGGGGAGCAGGGAGGGGCCTGGGAACCTCCTCTTCTACCGACACTCAAGGCAAGAACGGGGAGCTTTGGGACTAGAAAACCAGCCCAGCTGCTTGCCAACTTGGAGATCTTGGGTGAGTTCCTTAAACCCCTTATTGTCAAGTGGTGAGGGGGGGTGTGGAGAGACGGAGGGTGACGGTGCTCACCATGCTGAGGGATGACGCGCATGAAGCATCGATAAATGTTCGTTCTCTTTCCTCTCAAACTATCTATCCTTAGATACAATGAAGACACCGAAAAAGCAAACCACAGACTGGGAGAAGTATTTGCAATATCTATGAATGACAAATGACTCAAATCCAGTATACATGAAGAACTCTTACAAATCAGTAAGAAAACAAACAAAAAAATCCATCGCATTTAAAATTGGGCCAAAAGGGTACACTTCCCAAAAGAAGATATCTAAATAGCCAATAACCCTACGATAAGGTGTTCCGCATCATTACTCACCAGGGAAGTGCAAATAAAAACCACAGTGAAGCATCACTACGGAGCCATCGGTTGACTGAAACTGAGCAGACAAATGATGCCAAGTGGGAGGGAGCAGGCGGAGCGACCAGAACTTCCACACACGGCTGCCAGGACCGACCAATGGCACAACCGTTCTGTCGGGCAGTGTCTGCTAAAGCTAAACCTTTGCCTACGCTACAGCCACTCGGCGTTTCTACTCCCGGTGACACACACCCAAGAGCAACGCCCGCATGTGCCCACGCGAAGACATGGGCCAGAATGTGTGCTGCAGCTTTATTCATAAGCACCCCAAAAGGGAAACAGCCCGGTGTCCAGCCATAGAAGGATGGATGAGTTGTCACGTGTATCCACACAATGGAATATTACCCAGCAATAGAAAAGAACAAGCTACTGCTGTACACAACCACACAGATGGGCCATGAAACCATTCTGTTGAGCTGAAGAAGCCAGACCTGGAGGAGCTCCTGCTGTTGTATTCCATTTACATGAAGCTTGAGATACAAGAACAGCTTGTCGGTGACAGAAGCCAGAACAGTGAGCGGGGGTGGCAGGGGTGGCACTGACTGGGGTGGGCACCAAGAGCCTTCTGGCCTGATGGACAGGAATGTTCTATATTTAATCTGGATGGTGGTTACTCGGGGTGTAAAAAAATCATTGAGCTGTACACCGGAGAGGAATGCTCTTTATTCTATATATGTTATTCCTAAATAGGATTTTAAAAAGTTGCTAGAGTAGAGAGCTGTTTGGTTCAAACCATCTCTAAGGTCTACCAGCCCTGGGGAGTGATTCTCGGGTTCTAACACTGGGATTTGGGGGGGGGTTGTGCCCAATGTAGCCATTCTCTTCGCTTTCTCGTCATCTGGCTTGCCTCGGGAGCGCCCTCGTCTTGCTCGCTCTCCCTCTCTGACTTGGTGAAAATCAGCCAGCTCCTCCTGGCCTCACATCTGCAGAAAGACAGTCATGCTGCCTGGACTCCCTTCTCCAGGCTCTGCTTTCCTCATCTGTGAAGTGGGGCTATGGCCTTCCACCTGAACTGCGACTTGTGTCGTGGTCACGCAGGATCACTAACATGGCATGCTTTGCACACTGGCGAGCAGCACGTAGCGGCGCTGATGTTGACATGGAAACTGAGCCCGAGGTTGCTTTGCCCATCGGAGTCTGGGCCTGCCCCTCTGGGAGGCGGCCAAGGAGTGGAGAGAGCACCCTGCGGAGCCAGCCAGCCCTGGAATCCTGCTCCCTCCCAGCTCAGAGTTGGGTGCCCTCGGGTGCAGCGCTGTTTCACTCCTTTGAACTTCAGTTTTCTCCTCTGCAAAATGAGATGAATAATTCACTCACCCCAGGGCTGTTGGGAGCATTCAGGGAGATCACCTATGAAAAGGGTTTTACTCCTTCCAAAGCACTGTGCTAGTGTTGCTTCATCTTTTGATGTCTTATAACATCTAGCTATTATAATGCCAACTCTCCCTAAAGCAGGGAAGAGGCATCTGCCCGGGTGAAACAGGCAAGG
Organism: Micronycteris hirsuta; assembly: GCA_004026765.1. Lineage (NCBI taxonomy): Eukaryota > Metazoa > Chordata > Mammalia > Chiroptera > Phyllostomidae > Micronycteris > Micronycteris hirsuta. The sequence goes on from PVJI01003203.1 coordinate 67,870, forward strand.
ACACTCAAGTCTGCCTCCCTACCACCTCACTCCCAGGTGACAGCACTGGCAAGTCCTTATGGAGCCCTTCTGTGTGCCAGGGACTGTGGGACACCCTCTGCAAGCAGCGTTCTTAAGCTCTCAGAAGTGACTTCTGCATCATTACCAGACCCATTTTATAGGTGGGTAAACTGAGCCTCAAGTAACCTTGCTCCAGGTTTAGGACCTGGAAAAGGACCTAGAGAAGTTAGCACCTCTGTGTCCTGTGGGGCAAAACCCAGGTTCCCCTGTGGTAGCTGTGCACACTGGAGAGGTCTTGGCTGTGTGCTCCAGTCACTGCCCTGCAGGGGCTGAGGATGGCCACCCCCTGAGCTGGCACCTGGGACCGAGCATGCACACAGGCCAGGAGTCAGCTCTGGGCTCCAGAAATGAACAAATCCCACTCACTTCAGCCTCTCTAGACAGACAGTCACCGGCTCACCCTTTCCTTCGGCTGTTCTCTGCTAGCCAGCGTGCCCCTGTGTCTTACATGGCCCCTGAACTCCTCCCCCATGCCCATCACTCTGTTACTGCCCCCCAACTTCCTGTTGCATGCTTAGTCCTGGTAGTGCCAGTCTCGGCTTCAGCAAGCAATTAGCTAAGATGAAGGGGGCAGAGAGAAGGCAGGTAGGTGGTGGTGGTGATGGAGAGTTGGCAGAGAGATCCCAGGGGCTGAGACTCCAGGGGATGGGGAGAGAGAGGACAGAGAGAGGGAAGCAGGCTAGATGAGAGGAGAAGACAGCAGAGGGGTTTGGATTTGAGAGCAGATGGGCAAGGGAGACGGAGAGAAACGCAAGGCCACAAAAGGAGACTCCAAGGGAGGGAAAGGGATGAAGGTAAGTGCTGTTTATTCCCATTTTTCAGATGAGGAAACTGAGGCCAGGAGTTCAGCAATATGCCCCAGTTACAGAATGAGTAAGCAGCTCCGTGGGATTTGAACCCTCACCAGCCTGACACCAAGCCTGTGTGCCTGGCCTCTCTGTATGACTCCCAACTCCTTGGAGACACGGGAAAAGGGAGCAAGGAGTGCTGGGGAGATGGAGTTAGTGAAGGACAACGGGTGAAAACTCCTTGTGGGGCCTTGGGTTTCATCAAAGCGGAAAAATAAAAGATTCATCGTTTGCCAATTCAGACACACACACAGTATGATCTGAACCCCAGCTGTTGGGTCTCTCCCTGGGGATGCTGCTTCCCCTCCTAGAGAAGAAACCCACGGAGCCCGAGGTGCAGGCAGGAGAGGAGCTAATGTTCAGTGTCGCAATACCCGTGTCCCCCCAGGGTCCCTTTGAAAGGGAGAGAAAAGAATTATTAAAAGCCCCCTTTTTGCTCCCGGCAACCCCAGGGCTCCTGCCTGGACTAAGCCTTGGAAACTTAGCTGATCCCTGGGCCGCGCGTGGCCAGGCAGGGGGGGCGGCAGTAATTAATCATCTCCTGGCGGCCGTTATAAATCCCATTTCAAAGGGAAGCCATGCCCACCTGCCTGTTATCTACCAGCGGGCTCTCCCTGGGTGGGTGACGGGCTGAGCAGCCTCCTCTTCTAGATGGGAGTGAGCACTTAATTGCCGATATCTGGAAGGGGGGGGGCATGTTGGTTCCCCTGCATGTCCCCAGATCGCAGAGACCCAGAGGGTCGATTTTAAGAAGGAAGAAATCAAGGCCCAGGTGAGGTGTGTATCAAACCCGGCATCTGCACTTAGGCCAGAGGTGCGAGCACCTTCTCTGCTCCACAGCTTGGCCTGTCCACTCCCAGTCCTGCCTCCCTGCTGGGCGGCTGGCATCCACCAAACTCAGGAAGGGGAGTGACTGTCTCTTTCCATTTTCCTCCCCCCTACCCTCTTGGATCAAGGGCCTTGAACACCCCAAGCTGCTCCATTGCAGGTAATCTGGCTCCTCACTGCTTAGAATCTCTTGTCCTGGATGTTCACTCAGCTCACTCCTTTGTTCCATTCAGGACTCTGCTCAGACATCACCTCCTCCAAGAAGACTTCCTGGACCAGACTGTCTTGGGCCCCTCCAGTCACTCCCCGAAGTCAGGCTTCATGAGGACAGAGACTTTACTCACCGTTTCCCCGGCATGGAGAACACTGCCCGGTGCGCAGTGGACATCGGTGCACATTTGTGAATGAGTGGGCGAGTAAACGAACGGTCCGGACACTCTGACTGCCCACGCTTTCCCAACAGGACCAAGAAGTGGTCAAAGGAACATGTGCATAAGCACAGTGGTGTCCAGGTCTGACTCTGTGGGCCTGCCTGTTTCAAAGCCAAGTTCTTGGGTCAAGGACCCTGAAACAAGGAATAAAGGAATGTAACAAATGCTTGTCAACTCTAGTGTACCACGAAGCCCTGAGATCTTTCCTTTGGACCATGTCTTTAGTGTGAGTCCAGAGCTCCGAGACACATTACGTTTCGTCAGGTCCTGGCAGGAGACAGCCTTCCAGCAGGTCCGATGGGGCGGGACAGAGCGGGATTCCCATCCCAGTGTGCGGGAAAGCGGGAAAGACCTCCCTGCTTTTCTGCTTCCCGTCCTCTGAGCCAGGGTTGAAGCCAGTGGCTGGTGGACCATACCTCCACCGGCCTAAAATCACAGCCACAGCACGGTGGCATTTTAAATTTTTTAAAATTGTGAGTGACTTGGCAATATTTAACAATTAGAAAAGATCTCTTTTAAAAACCTGAGTTTTTAACTTCTTTTTTTTTTTTTTACATTTCAGAAGATATGAAAATACTGGAGCTGCAAAGTGGCTTCTCTCTTTAGATGAGATATGTGTTAAAGTTTACCACACTCCCCACTGCTCCCTGATGTCTCCCAGACAATAAAGTCGTGGGTAAATGCTTGTCATCATCAAGCCTGGGCTGCAGGTTTGCTAGTTTGTCACTGAGCCTGCTCACTGCCTGGCCCCATAGGAATCTGAGTGAGCTCCAGTCTAAGTCCCCTCTTCCTCAGTTTTCTCACCTGTACAGATGATCTTCCCTCCTGAAATCGAAGGAGACAATGAACACGAATGTGGCCAAACTATAGCTGGTACCTAATTGAAGCGCAGTAAGTACTTTCCCTTCCCTTTCCCGTCCACCTAAACTGACCCAACCACTTATTCTCTAACTGGAAAATAAACAATGAGTAACGCCTTAATGCCGAGTGCAGTGCAATCCACAGGGATGTGATGGCGAACAAATGGATGTGGCCCCGGCCCCCACGGCACTCTCAGGCTATTTTAAATAAATAATCCAGCAAATAAGTCTATGAATCCAGTTTGAAATATGTGCCATGGAAGCAATAAATACTGCAGAATGAAAGAGAAGGAAAAGGGCTCCCCAAGGAGGTGTATCTGAGCTGGACACTGAAGAATGAGAGGGACCTGCCGGGTGCAGAGACCGGAGGGCACAGCCTGTGACAGCCCCAGGGCAGGACAGGGCTGGCATGAGGATGGTGCGGGGTGGGCAGGGGAAGGGGGTGATGCGACCTGGCCAGGGGGCAGAGGCAGACGCTCAGAGGAGTCGGGGTCTTTTACTAAGAACAGTAGGAGCACAGAATGCTGGGAAAGGTACGGCTAATCCAAACTGCCTTTTTCAAACTATCTGGGCTGTAAAACAGCAATAAGATGCTGCTGCAAACCTATGAAAATCCCAAAAGTTCAAACTTACCAAATCCAAAAGACGGCAATCCCAAGTGCCCGCAAGGATGTGGAGCCGTAGGGGCCCTCGGTCGTTGCCGGTGGAAAGGCAGCCACTGTGGGAGACAGCATGTCAGTTCTCGCAAAACTGCTGTGTGCTACAGTACGGTCCAGCACGCGTGATCCTTGGCGTTGACCGAAATGAGCCGAACATGCGTGTCCACACGTGCATGTCTACAGCAGCTTGCTCAGGATCGTTACTACCAAAAAGCTGGATCGACCGCAATGTCCTTCAACAGGACCCACAGACGGAATCAACAAACGGCGGTCATCATGCAATGGAATACTGCTTAGCAATACAAAGGAAGGAGTTATCAAGCCACAGAGAGACAGGCACGAACCTGACGTGCACGTTGCTTAGTCAAAGAAACCAGTCGGAAGACTCCAGCTCTACAACATTCTGGAAAGGCAAAACAATGGAGACGGTGAAAAGAGCCGTGGTCACCGAGGGTTGGGGGGTGAAGGAGTGAATAGGCTGCGCACGGGGTATTTTGGGCCAGGGAAACTATTCAGCACTAAACAGTAATAACGGACGCGGTCAGGTCACATTTGTCAATACCCACAGAGTGTAGGACACAGAGAGTGGAACCTAGTGTAAACTATGGACTTTAATTAGTAATAACGTATCAATACTGGCTCACCAACTGTAATAAATGTTCCACAATAATACGAGATGTAAATAATAGGGGAAACTGGGTTGGCAGGAAAGTATTTGGGAACTCTGTGCTTTCCAATCAAATATTTTGTAAAGGTAAAACTGCTCTAAAAAATAAAGACTATAAATTAAAACATAAACCTATCTTTAAAAATGTCATAGAGAGACTGGGTTTGTGGGTTAGCGGGAGGGGCCCGAGAGGCGGCAGGGAGACCAGTTGTCCGGGTAGGAGATCGTGGTGGCTTCCATGAGGGCAGCGGTGGACAGAAGGGGTGGATTCCTGAGTTCTTTAGGAGGCAGACTGAGCAGGACCTGGGATACGCTGGATGAGGGAGGATGAAGGAGAGAGTCGAGGAGGATTCCCTGGTGATGGCTTTGGACCCAGGGTAAACTGAGGCCCCATTCACTACAGTCAGGCTGCTGAGGGGGTGGGAAGCTGTGAAGTCAGTAAGGAGACAGAGGGAAATCCAGACCTTGGGCATGCAGGCCCAGAGTTTTCTAGAAATTCGTGAATCTTCCCCCATGAAAGTGAACTTATGTTTGTCAACCGAATGTAGCCGGGCTTCCCGGGGTACGCTGTGGATGCACCACGAAGACATCAGCCCCCACAAAGGCTTTGAGGACCTCCTCATCTCTCAACAGCTGTGGAATCTGGGTCCCCAAGAAATCGGCATTGCCAAAGACCCTCCAGCCAGCCCACGCAGGTGGTCACGAGGCTCCCCCCGCTTTGCCATCCGCTGTGGCAGGATCGCACCCTGTCCTCTTCTCGTGCGCCAGTCTCCAGGTGTACCTCACGTGCCTTCTCTCAAGCACACACGTGAGTCTCCTAACCGGAAAGATACCTTCTGTAGTGCTTCGAAACGTGGGAAAGGGTCCCTTGGGCGATATTCTAAACCACATGTGGTCGGACAGACCATGTTTTGAAAGGAGGGTAATTTTAGCCTGAGTTCAGGCTGAGACTGTGATAGAGATGAATAAAGATGACAAAGCTGAACCTCCTTCTTTGCTCCAGCACAGACACACAGAGTCAAGATTCTAGGGGGGCAGGGGCAGCGAGGAAGAGGGGGAAGCTGTGACCAAGGAAGGAGGAGCAGAAATTAGGACAGAATGGCGTGGGACACACGCTTTAGGGGGGCAGTCCAGGATGGGGATGAAAACAGAGCCAGGGTATCAGGAACCCATTCTTTCTAGATGTTGGAATTTTGGCCAGGTGATAGGGGCGGTGACAGACAGCCAAGTAAACGAACGGATCATAAATTCTCTTTCCTTGCTGTTTCATGACTATTTTTTCCCACATCCCCGGAGTACAGGCCTAGTTTTTGCCTCCGTTATTTCCCCCATTACTTTTCTTCAAGGAGCCCCATCGCCTGACTTCTGGGGATTCAGAGCAGAGAAAGTAGAGACATTTATATGTAATGTCTCTCAGTTGTCCCACCCCATCTCTCCATTTCACAGATGCGGAGACTGAGGCTTGGGGGGAGGTAAGGGACTTCCAGAGTCACATGGCTTCAGTCTGAGACCAGAGCCCACAGCTGGTTCTCAGATGCCAAGTCACGCCTTCCTTCTTTCTCCAGCTCTGTCCCACATTCACCCCTCAACATGAGCTGTCATCAGAAGCCATTCAAGACAAGGAGCCCTCTAAGGGTGAGGCCCCTCCCGAGCCCTTGGATCTTTTGGCAATGGTCTCGGTCTATCCCTGCGCTTCCCACACTGGGATGCCTGTCACATATTGGGGACCATCAGGAACCTGAAAAAGCAACCCCAGAACCTGGGGGTCACAGGATGGACCCACGGTCGGGTTATAGGAGCCAGTCTGGGAAACCATCCAGCCCACTGGAAAGGTGACCTGGGACAGGACTACAGTGGCAGAGCTGGCTGGCTCCCCCAGTGGTTCCAGCCCAGCCCAGAGGGACTAGTCACCCAGGCAGGGCCCTGGAGAACTGAAGATTCCTGGTCCAGCCACAATGGGGGGCACCCGAGAATCTAAGCCTCCTCACGTGCGGCAGAAAGAACGTCCCAACCAGGTAAGGCTGTGGCCAGCTGGGCGCAAGGGCCTAGAGGTTAGGGAAGAGGAGAAACAGGCGTGCAGGAGAAGTGACATTATCCAGAGAAGGAAGCCATGCCCTTTCCCTAAACTCCCAGAGCAGCTCCCTGCACGGGGCCGATTCAGGCTCTGCTTAGGACACAGGCACCCATGGGAGTCTAGCCACGGGCCACACAGACAGGAAGAGGCAGACCCGTGGCATGAAGAACACTGGCTTTGGGGTTTCGAATCCTGGCTCTACCACCTACTAGCTGTGTGACCTTGGGCAATTGCTTCACCACCCTGTGCCTGTTTCCTCATCTCTAGACAGTAAGAGCAGAAGAGACGCGTGAAGCCCTGGGCACAGGGCTGGCCCACGGCACGCTTGGAGGCTTGTACGCGTGATGTACCAGGCAGCAGACGTGCAGACAATCTGAAGATGCCTGATCATGGACTGGGGAGTGCAAACTGCTTTTTAGCTTTCCCTGTTCCAGGAAAGCCCTTTTTTCTACTTTATTTTCCTAGTTTTGTGGTGCCAAAAGGGTTTTATAGCCCCCATCCCACACCATCTTTCCTCCAGTCTGTTAAGATAGATTTTATCCTCGTTCAGTGAGGGAGGGACACGGAGGCAGAGAGGAGAGGAGAGAAGCCCCTGACGCAGGACCCCAGAGCCAGGCAGGCAGAGCGAGGGCACACCCCCGGGTTTCCGAGGCCCCCTCACCTGACGTGACATGTGCTACAAGGTGTGCGAGCCAGTACCCGACTCTCACATACGAACAGAAAAACAAGCCCAGCGGGCTCTGTGTCTTGTAACTGGGAAGGTGGAGACTCCGTGAAACGGCTTTTTCAGAGCCTACAGGCCCAGGTGATGCGGAAAGCCAGACTGCCCTCCCCAACACATTTCGATCAGTCTCAAGTGCAGATCCAGAGACTTTAGACAAGATAGCCAGGCCAGGAGTCCTCTTCCCAGCTCAAGTCCGTCCGCAGGCCCCCCCCCCCCACAGCAGGGGATGCCACTGGAGCACATCAAGTCAGGCGAGACCCGACTCGTCCCTGAGAACCCGCGGGAGAGCACCCCGTGTAGGGCGAGGGTTACGAAAGGCGGCAGGGCCCAATGAGAAGCGTGAGGGCACCGCAGTCACGCAGACCTGGGCTCCCACCCGGCTGCCCACTTCCCAGTGGTGGGAACTGGGCCAGTTATTTAACCGGGATAGGCCTCAGTGCCCTCATCTGTAAAGTGAGGATAAAAGTCAGCCCTTCCTCATAGGGGTCCTGAGGACTAAGGGATCATTGGGGTAATCCGTAAAAGCTAGAAACAGCAGTTCCCAGCACACAGAAGGTGCTGGATAAACGTCAGCCCCTTACCTGATGGCCTTCTGAGTCCTTTGAGTCAGTTGAGATTTCTTTTTTTAAAGAAAAACACGGGGAACTCTCTGTCCACTTTTGATATTCAGGGAGCATCTAGAACACAGCTGGCCTCCCAGCCCCGGGGCCCTGACCATTCCCCCAAAATGTCATCAACCTCCCCATCCTTAGCCCTGCTTCTAAAGCTGGCACACGCAACACTGTTTTTCTGGTCACGTCGAACTGGGAGAATCTGGAATCTGTGTCCAAAACTAGAGAAGAACTTGTTGAGAAGAACGGTAGGCAGATTTTCTCTATATTTCCAGCACCAAGTCAAGCCAAGCCAAGCCAAGCCAAGCCAATAAATGTCGGTGGCCTGAACGAATGGACGATAGCAGGGTCCCTGTGGAAGCATCAGACATGTCTGTCCTTGCACAAGCCTCTCCCGAAATGGAATAATTGTCTCAACCATAACAGTGCAATAAAAAAACGGGCACAGGCCCTGCGAGTGCAGGAAACCCAGCCCATGTTTATGCTGAAGCCTCCTCTTGGCCGGGGTATGAGGAGCGGGGCCTCAAGAATCCCAGGCACAGATCCTTGGGCTCTGGACTTTATCTCCATGCTTTCTCCTTCCTCCCATTGTCCTGCCTGGCTTCCCACAGCCCCCGGCCAAGGGTCCAGCTTTGTTTTCAGGTCACAGAGTGGCCCTGGTTGCCCCAAGATGCAAGGTAGAGCAGAACAGCCATTCCCCTTCTGGGGAAACATTCCTTTTAAATCTTTCCCAGGTACCCTCCCCATCATAGCTTGGTTTCCTGAGAGGCTTTGAGGCCACCACATCCCCTCTCCCTGCCCCCAACCCAGACGCCTGGTCATCAGAGGCCCCCAAAGAGAAGGAAGGCAACAAATTGCCATGCTGAGTAAGTGCCCTGGACCAGCAATGTGGACTGCTAAACCATGTCAGTTAGGAGGCGCATGGAACGAGAGGCGTCAGCCCACCCCTCCCTGGCAGACGGGAAAACCTTGGAGGAGAGATGCAGAAGCCCGGGGAGACTGGAGATTTCTTAGAACTCAGCGGAGCTCAAACTCAAAGGCTGTAGCTCCAAACCCTCAACGGTGACAGCGAGGCAGGTCTTAACAATGAGGGAAGACTCTCCTGAAATGGAATAATTATCTCTACATTAACAGCACAATAAAAAAAAAACCCCAGCATGGGCCTGTGAGTGCTGGAGCTGGGGGGTGGGTGGCCAATACCAAGCCATGTGCTTCAGCTGATTTACATACAGCAACTGGCCACAGAGCAGGACTCCAGTGTCTGTTCTCAGAAAGAACAAGCCCCATGGATCCTGGTCTCCCCGTGTGGGCGGGACGGAAAAACCCAACTCCACGTGGACAGCTTCTTTCTCCTCTTCCTCTCCCTCCTCCAGCTACTCAATTCCAATGAGCTTGTCTGTCTCAGAGAGTGATGTAAAGTGCTAAAGACAAAAATACCTCGCAGCAATATCAACGCTGCTCATTTCGGTCTTAAACCTAAGTCACGACCTTTCACTTCTGATGATGTGATCAAGGGAGAGCCGATGGGGACAGCTCTCAGCCCCAGCCACAGCTCACATTCACTCAGCTAATCCTCACTGCGGCCCAGGGAGGGTTTTTACCAAGATCAGAAAGATCGGAAAGCTGCCCCATGTCACACAGCCAGTGGGGGCAAGAGCGAGTGTTCCAGCTCAGCTCCGCTGCCCGTGCCAACCTGCTCTTTTAATCTCCTAAACTGGTCGGGCAAGACTTCATATTAGGCAACTGGGAAAATGGAGGCTCAGGTGAATGACTTCTGTCTCCTTAGCCCTCAGGAGCATGGTGTTTGTCTTCATTTGGGGGCTGACATGTTTCCAGAGCTAGACCGTGTCTCCTCAGACACTGAACGGGGTTGGAATTCCAGTGCAGAGGAGGGTGGCTGCCCCTAGCACTCATCCCCCCTCCCCTTCCGGAGGGAGGGGTTGTGGCTGGGAAGGGGCTGCCCAGCCGGGAGCTACATTTCCCAGCCTCCTGTGCACGTATGTGGCCATGTGATACGTTTCCACCAATGGGAGTGGGAGTGATGTGGGTTCTTCCAGGCTAATGTGATGAGGCAGCAGATGAGCTCTCTCTACCGTTTCTTTCTCCTTCCGTGGTAACCTTAGAGTCCACGTATTGAAGAGGGAAGAGGCTAGGGGTGTGGAAAGCTGCCCCCTCTTGTACTGAACTGTTGCTGAGTGAGAAATAAATGTGCACTGTGTTAAGCTGCTGAGATCCAGAATTTAGCTCTCACCGCACACAGCACTGCCTTGACCAATACACTGGTCTTGGGCTCTCAATTTTTGCCAACCACCTCATCCACAACCACTCTTGGGAAAGCTAGGACAGATCGTGGCAACGCTGAGAGCTCTGATAGAAGTTTGTGAATTCAGGAAACATTTACTGAGCACCTCCTGTACCTGGCCCCATCTCATCAACATGTAATTGCTCTCTGGTATCTTCGACACTTCGCTGCCACCCCCATGCATAGCGGTGACCCTGTCTCTTTCCTGCCTTCCTCAGCCAGACTTCTCAAAGGAGTTTTCTGCCCCTCTCATTGCCATTTCTACCACTTCCACTCACTTTTCAACCCCTCCAGTCTGGCCTCCCTCCGCAAACATCCTAAAAGAAACAGACCCGTCAAAGGTCATCTTTTCTCCAGTTCAGTCACGGCTTGGAGCATCGGAACTCCTCGGAACTCCAGCTCCTGTATCTAATGGCCTTACCGCTCAGGGACGCAGCTGTCCACACAGCCTGTCAATGCCGCTGACTCCTTCTGACCCTTCCTACTATCTCGAGGGATCGTTCAGCTCATTTCTAGAAATTTCTGTGGACATCTCCTGTGTGACAGACAACATTCTAGGAGAGGAAGAGGAGGCAAAGAAGAAACAATACCTACCCCTGAGAAGGAAACTGAGGCTCAGAGAAGCTAAGTATCTAAAATAACAGCTGACAAGTAATAGGGAAAAATACAGTTAAGAAAAAGAGGAAAAAAATAAAATAAATAACAGCCAGTTGATGACATCTTGCTCACTGGCTCAACAGACAGGAATCATCTGGAAAAGGAAATCAATGAAAACAATGTACTTTAGCTCTTCCCAAAAGCAACCAGAGGTGACCTCTGAAGATGGTTCGCTATTCACTTGACCCAGAGAACCCCACAAAATCATGCAAATCAAGAGGTTCAAATCTTCGTGTTCACTTTAAGAACACTCATGAAACTGCCCAGGCCATCAAGCGTATGCGTATTTGAAAAGCCACCAAGTATCTGAAAGATGTCACTTTAAAGAAGCAGTGTGTCCCATTCCCTCGCTACAACGGTGGAGCTGGTAGGTGTGCCCAGGCCAAACAGTGGGGCTGGACACAAGGTCGGTGCCCCAAAAAGGGTGCTGAGTTTTTGCTGCACTTGCTTAAAAACACAGGGAGTAATGCTGAGCTTAAGGGTTTAGATGTAGATTCTCTGGTCATTGAGCACATCCAGGGGAACGAAGCTCCCGAGATGCAGCGCGGAATTTACGGAGCTCACGGGAGGATTAGCCCGCACGGGAGCTCTCCCTGCCAGAGGGAGATGATCCTCACTGAAAAAGAGCAGACTGTTCCTGCTCTTTTAAACCAGAAGAGGAAGTTGCACAGAAGAAAAAGATATCCCAGCAGAAACTGAAGAAACAAAAGTTTATGGCCTGGGAGTAAATTCAGCATAAAATAAATACGAATAAAAGAAAATGATGTACTTTAAAAGGTTAAAACCTCATTATAAGCCTAACTCAGAATTCCCATATGGGGACAAAGAAAAGAAATAAGAATCCCAAGTTCATCTTCTCTTCTACCTTATTTTATCATCTGTAATGTCTAATTCAAAGCCAACTGCTCTCACTAATCCCCAATGGGACCTGAGGAATGCCTTGGTCTTACGTGTAGCTGCATGCGAAACAGTTCAACATCATAATAGTCAAAACCATTTGACCTTAAAAAAGGTTACATCCCCCTCTGTGCTTCAGTCTCCTTGTGCACAACGAGAGGGTTAAACTAGGTGACTGCTCGGGCTCCCTGTGTCCTCAGTGTCTGTAACTCTAGGATATTCTTACTTGCTTATCAGACATCGGAAGTGGCCTCACAGGTCCACCTGGCCCTAGTGATAAGTTAACATCTTGTGGAGTGCTTATCTGCTGTGTGACAAGATTGAAGTCATTTATCTTTCATAACAACCCTACGAAGCAGGTGCTATCGTTTTACAGATAAGAATATCAAGGGGCAGAAGTTTTAAGTCATTTGCCCAAGGATGCAGAGCAAGTGGCTGAACCAGGATTTGAACCCGGGCAGTCTTGTTCCCCAGTGCTGTGCTGCTACCACCCACAGTCTCATCTATCTACAGAAGGCTTTGTCCAGAGCTCCTGAGGAGTGGACAGTGGACCGCATGATCCCCCGCCTACTGGCCATGGCTGATTGATCCAGGGGGACATCTGTGTTCGTTCAGGACAGCCAACCCCTTGACCTTTAGAGTAGAAGGTATGACCTGGGGTGGAAGGCATTCAGACTTGCCCAGGGAGGCTCAGAGGGCTTGGCCAGTCGGTGTGGGGAACTGAACTGAAACCTCTGAGGGCTCAGCGTCCACTCACGAGATGGTTAAGGTCAAGGTAGATGAGCAAACACACTCGTCAAAGCAGAGAGAGCAATAAGCCGCCCTGAGAGAGCCCGGCCCCAGAGAGAAATTTCTTCAGACGGTTTTCTGGCTCCGGAAGCTCAGAGATGCCCCCACTTTTGTCCCTTGGGTTTCCTTGAGCCCTGCGTATATCCTGACAGCAACGGGCCTTGAGCGGCACTAGTGCAGGTGGCCCTCCGTCCCCTGCAGTCCGAAGGAGCCTGCGGACACCAGAACCTCTGGGCAAATCGATTCCTCCGGGGTCTGACCGCGCCGCTGCAGAACCAACACGCTCCCAACAAGCCAGCCGCTGGCCCGGGCCCTGGACGCTTCTGTAACATAGAGATTTGTGCTGTCACAATATTTGCTGTAATAGGATTTGATAAATAGAGCACTGGTGTGAGAGACGGTCTGTATAAAAGTGTCTGTATAAAAGTGGGGGGAAAAAAAGAGAGAAAAGAGGTTTAAAAAAAAAAAAAATCCCTTCCCAGATCAAGAAAATGGAAAAAGCAGAGTGCATAACAGAGGGGAGAAAAGTCAATTAAATCATGATAATTACTTCCGCTGCCATGCCCGAGAGCAGCATGAGCGTCTATTAATTAGGATTTCCATGTTGACTGTGGCCGGTTGACTTCAAGGAGGCTGCCAGTGTGCTCAATACTAATGCTCTCCTGGAGAGCAAACTGTGAAAATATTTTCACCCTGACAATTAGCAGTTTTAAAGACACACACACACACACAGAGTCAGGTCCTGGGCCCCTGCAACTGGCATTAAATGGGACAGTCTCTGCAGTCCCCACCTCCACCCCACAGAAGTCAAGATACCCCAACCCCAGCCCTATAACTACCCGCTCCCCTCTGGTCTCTAATCAGCACTAAGGAGCTCGTCGGGGTGCACATTCCTACAAAAAGCACGTACGGGCGGCCTGAAGGGAGCGACGGGTATCCCGTCCAGGTCCCCGCCACTGGCAGGACGGGCCCAGCCCGCTCGAGGGCCTGTCTCAAGGCCACGTGCAAGGAAGGAGGCTCGTTCCCTGACTCCATCCTCAGAACCAGATTCATATCGAGAACCAGAAACATCGATGGCTTAGATACCAGTCGATATGCTACGCAATCCATGACACCTCAGTCTACGAGGACAATTTTCCTCATCCACACGGGCAAAGGCCCACAGTGTTTGCCTTTGGGGCCGATCAGGCCGGACTCTGGAATGCCGGGCCTGGGAGTGGCTGGCGCAAGAGATCCCCCAGCCAACGGGGAGCCGGGGGCTCAGGGAAGTCAGGCCGCGTGCTTTTAGCAACAGGGCCAAGACCCAGGCCCAGGCCTCTCGAACCCAAGCTGGGGGTTCTTCTAGTTATATTATAGGCCATTCTAGAACATTTATGAAATACATGGTTTTATATATATATATGATTTTACCTATTATATTATCAATATAATCACTATTGCTATATAGTGTCTGGCACATGAAAGAAGGTCAATAAATAGCAATTCATTTCTCCTCCCTCCCCCTGCAAGGATAGGAGGCAGATGCTGGCTGCTGTGTTTCTGAGCCCTGGGGGATCGGTGGGAGGCAGGCAAGGCAGTAGGGAGGGCAAAGGGGAGCCGGTGCTCCAGCTCTGCCAGGAGTGAAGCCAGTGCTGGCCTCCCCTCTTGCTTTTCAGGAGAGAAGCTGAAGGACAAACCCAGGACACTGGGCCAGCCACCCCTCACCGAAGCCTGTGCCACTCTCCCTGTCTGTCCCCCGGATCAGCGGGAAACAGAGAACCCAGGAGAGGAGCTGGAGGGGGCCCCGATGAGTACTCCCTGGTGGGGCAGAGCCAGGAAATCCTCTGGCCTCAGGGGCCCCAAGCTTTCGCTGGCTTCAGAGCTGGGGATGGCGGAAGGTCAGGGTCAGGGTCCAGGAGGGAAGGATATATAGAAATAGCGTCCCCTGCTCGGGCCGGGCGGCACTGGCAGGGCTCCGGAGGAAACGGGCTTTCCTGCCATTCACCGTCAGCTCTGCAGGGGCCAAGTTAAACAACGAGGACTTGCCCGCATCACCACTTAGCAGAGGCAAAATTGGACATCCTGACTTGCAGGCTGACGCTCCTTGACCTCCTAGCCTAATAAATGTTTAAGGCCAAAAAGAACAGATCTTAGCACTCAGCATGGAAAGGATCCGAGGTCTGCGGACAGACCTGACCTGCCAGCTTTCCGGGTGGGTGGGCTCGGCTATGGGACTCTCCTCTCTGGCCTCCGGCACCCCTGCTACAAAGCACGAGGTACCTCTGGGGACCACCATCAGGCTGTATGTAAGCGACACCACACTCAGGGAAGTGCCTAGGCCACAGTGGCTAAGGGTTTGGACCCACGGTCAAGTGGCCTGGACTTCAGCTTCCGGGGCCTCATTTCCCCATCTGTGGAGTCGATGGGGTGGGGAATGGCCACCTCACGGGGGCCATCCCTGACCACTTTGCTTTGCACCTGGCACATGGCATTGCTCTGTGCGTACGAGCAGTGGTTGCTATACGAGTCCTTCTGCACCTCAGTGGTAGCCTGAGTAAGATCCCAAGTCTCCCCTCCCCGTAATAGAATTACTCATCCATACCCTTGCCACAGCCTCATGTAGGCAGTGACCACCCACTCCTTGACCTTGGGCCTGACCGTGAGGCTGCCTTTGATCAATGAGACGCCAGAGCAAAGGCATGGATGTTCCTGCATGTCCCCAGGAGGGCCCTCTTGTGCTCTGGCCACTGCTGTGAGAAGAACATGGCTGAGTAGCCACTGTCTCAGAATAAATGCACGGAGCTGAACCGAGGCCCCAGCAGCTGCTGGTTCAAGAAGGACAAGAGGCCCAGGGAGCAGACTCCAACCCAATCTGCATCTTGAGCCTGGAGCGCAGGCCAGCCCAGCCCAGTGGCAGTCCACCCCATAGCCCTTGAACATGAAGATAAATGTTGCTTTAAGCCACAGAGATTTGCGGGTTTGCTATGTGGCATTATTTTGGTGACAGTATAAATCCCATTTTACTATGAGAAAGAGAGGCCATGTGACCTGCTCAAGTTCATCAGGGCTGACACCCAAGGCAGCCCCCAGGGCACGCCCTCAGCAGCTGCTCCAGCACGCTGACTTAGCACACTCACCAGGCGCTAAGCAAGCAGGCTCCACGACCTGCCCCTCAGGTCTCACACTTCCTGGGAGGCGGCCTTCACTAGGGTAGCCCGGTTGGACTGCCCGGGCCACTAACCACAGCCCTGCACCAGAGCCCAGCCAGCCACAGGATGCCCTGCCCTAAAGGTCACCCCGACCTGGGCCTGGGCACTCTGCTTTATCTCCCTCTCGTGCTTCCTTGCAGGGACAGACTGAGGCGAAGCAGGGGAAGAGGGAAAGCAAACGGCAGTCGGAAGGGAGAGCTGCCAGGCTCCTGCTGAGCCAGCCTACCTCCTGCACCTGGCAGCGGGCAGCTGGGGATCCACATCCTTGCCGTAAACCTACACACACTCGGAGCAGTAGGCAGAATTCACTGGAGACGGCAGGCTCCAGGGGAGCAGGAAGGGGCAGGAGAAGTCAGCGCTCAGCCTCGCTGTGATCCTCTGCTAAGGCAGTGTCCACGCCTCCCCAGAGCAGGCAGCTGTCAGAGCAGGAAGAATGAGGGGTTTGCAGTGAGACGGGTTCCAGGTCTGGGTCTGCCCCTCTCTCGCTGCATGGCCACAAGTAAGCTCTCTGGGACCCAATACCCAGAGTGCAAAAAAGACTTAAAGCCCCACCCCCACGGTAGCTATGAAGACCTCAGGGGTCATGAGCACCGGGGCCAGGGTAAACTCTAGGGCAGTGCAGCACGTCAGGTCCGATTATGCTCTGATGTTATTCCGTGCCAGGGACGCACACGACACTCCATTCTGGGGAACCAGAGGGGAAATATGGATGTTGAAGACAGGAGCACAGACATGTCCAATGTGGTCTTTAGTCACGTGATCCAGGAATGGCAAGCAGGTGGCATACATACAACTGCCTTTAATTCTCACCCATGGCAGACATCACTAATCAGTTTCGGCATCTTTGATGATCAACCTGCAAGGGCCCTCAGCATCCTTTCAGCCCAGTGCACTGGCAGCCACTGCCACTGGTCTGAGTCGGCACTAATGGGAAGACCTATTTATCTTCCTAGTCTAGACTAACGGTCTTGTTTCACGGAGGAGAAGCCCAGAGTGGGCAGCAGACTTGCCCCAGGTCACACAGGAAGGCACGACAGTAACTCTGGTCTCTAGATTCTGGTATTTTTTCCTTGCCAGCTTTTGTTGCATAGACGTGGATTTTATCTTCTGGACATCCTTGGGGAGAGGAAGGGACTAGCCTTCCCCGTCCCCTTAGGCCCTGACTTGTGCAGTTCGGCAAGACCCTCCATTTTCTGCTGCATCCTCCCTCCCGGCTTTCTCTGCTCCAGCCACCGAGCCTTCCTTGTGTCCCTGGAACACACAGTGCTGTTCCTGCCTTGGGGCCTTTGCTAGCCCCTCTGCCTCCTAATGCCCCCTGGCTGGTGGGCTCTCAAGCTCGACCCTCAACTGCCTCTCCTCAAAAGAAGTCTTCCCTGGTCACATGATCTGAAGTGGCGCCACCCCTCAGCCCCATCGTTCTGCTCCGTCGTCTCCTCTAATTGCCTTCAGTGTGCTCCCCATGACCTGGGTTTATCTAAGGCATGTATTTATCACCACGGCATCCGCGGGGCCTAGAACAACACCCAGCATCGAGTAGGTGCTCAAGAAATATTTATTCAGTGCATTCCTCAGTCCGCAAACAGCCAGAACCCCCTTTACACGCACACACCCTGCAAGAGCAGGACGTGCCACCACAGCTGGGCAAGCCCCTAGACCCCTGCCTGAACTCAGAGGGCACCGCTTGTGGCCAGCAGCGGTGCTGTGGAATGAGACCTCTGGCCTCTTCAGTCTCAGTCATCTTCTGGGGATGGGGACAGGTTTACTCGGTCCCTTGGTTTCAGATCAGAGGTGGGTTGAGAAGACACTGAGATGATGGGAAAGATGCTCTCAGGCCCCAGTTCACCCAACCCTGTACTGGATCACATGTCAGGCCAGCAGCCCCACAGGAGTGCCCGCCCCACGTCACAGGCAGGAGTAGAGGAGAGCACACCTCCAGGGGGAGGGCGGACCTCCAGGGGGAGGCCTCTGGGCGCCCCACCTGCAGGCCCGCTAAGCGCCTGCTGAGGGCTCCAGGCCTGGACTTTCTCCCTGAGGGGTAGCAGCTCAAGCCTCTGTGCTCCCTCTCGCCCCTCCCCCTCCCCTCCTCACTCACCACCACCAGCTGCCACTCTGGAACCTTCCTGGTGCTGCTCCCTCACACGACACCCATTTCCACTTCACAACCTTGGCTCTTGCCATTTCCTCTGGCTGGAGTGTTTTTCTGCCAGTCCTTTGCACGGCCAGGTTCTTCCGATGGTTCAGGTCCTCACACAAATATCGCTTCCTCAGAGGGACAGCAGACCACTCCTCGTTGTCACTCTCTCATGTCACCTTGTCTTACATCTTTGCATCACTTTCACTCTGTAAAAGCATCTTATTTATTTGCTTTCTTTAGTTTTTCTTTTATCTGTCTGCCCCTCAGATTTTAAATCCCATTAGGCTCCATCCTGCAGGTCCTGTTCAGAGTTGTTTTTCCATCTAGCTGGTCTACTACAGTGGCTCAGTGAGAAACTGATGAATGGATCCCTGTGGGATCCAGGCTTCCCAGACAGAATTTCTCTCTGAAGTCCCGGGACTAATACAGGTATGGTACATGGCATTGGACAGACACTTCCCACGTGTCATTCAATGAACGAGCTTCCTGTTTTCAGGGCCTCAGTTCCTACATCTGTAAAATGAGGCACTGGCATAAATGTGGCTAGAAACCCCCTGGAAGGGGTTCCCACCTGCTGCTTGGCTGCTGTGTGTTTTAAATAAGCAAATGAGCAAACTCAAGATTAGGCAGAGTTTTCATGAAGCTGAGCACCCTACCCAGACCCCCCGCCCGTGTAAAGCTCTGTCCTTCCTATTTCGCGTGAGGAGGAGACAAATTTTCTTTGTTGCAATAATGGTGCTGGGAGATGGTAACTGTCTTTTTTTTTAATGTCCTTATTCTGCAACAGGAAGAGGTTGTCAACCAGTTGCAGATGTCAGTCCTGATTTTTTTAGAAAAAAATTTTATTGGTAAAGGAAATGAAGTCGGGGACCCTCCACCCAGAGCTCTGCTGACGTGCCACAAACAATGAGGCACTTCCCACCACACAATGAAGAATTCAACCGCCTGAGGACTCCTTCTTTGCTTTTGTCTGTTTTCTATTTGGGGCTTCCTTTGAAAAAGTGGTTTTGCGGCTCTATAAAGTTTGACGCACTCCAAAGGCCCCATCTCCGAGGGCCGGCTTTCCCAGGGTCTCGGTGCCCTGGACTTCTCTTTCCACATCTCGGGGGAGTTGCTCCGACTTCTCTGTGAGTCTGGGTGTGCTTGCCTCCCAGGCCTTCAGAGCTGGGCTGGTGGATCTGCAGGCCCCAGGAGGGCTCTGCCCAGACCACCGCGACCCTGCATGTGGCGCTGTCCCCTGGCCACACACTCCTTCCGAGGCCTCTCAGAGCCAGGTTTTGGGCAGAAACAACATAAAATAAAATAACAGCCCTTGAGGCGTATTGGCTGTGCACGCATCTGGGGCTCTGCTGCTGGGAGCGGTTGACCACCCCCATTACAGCCTGGTCCAGAAAGACCCAGAGTCTTCTTCAAGGTCACACAGCAAAGAAAGGCGCAAAGCCAGTTCTTAGGTCTTTCTCCCAGCAGCACCTGCTAAGTGGAAATTTCAAGAGCCCTTTGGCAACCTGTCTGGAACCTGGGAAATGTAAGCCTGTCTCCAACTTACACTGCCCACAAACACTGCGTGCTGAGCACTGGGGCCATGCCAGGCACGTTAGCCCATTATCTCCACCCGCAAATGCAAGCTTGTGCTGCAATGTCCACTCTGCCCCGTGGAAACCGAGGCTCCGAGAGCTTCCGTCAGCTGCCCATGACCCCACAGGGGTCAGAGTGGCCAAACCGGGATCGGGGCTGCAGCTGCTCCAAGTGCAGCCTCCTCCTTTGTGTCTGTCCCCATGTCATGGCCAGACACAAAGACCGGGTGCCTGCCCACAGGCTTTCAGCTGGCCTTTCTCTGCTTGGGGTCATGTCTCTAAAAGCAGCTTGGCTGAGCTCCTGCCTTGCAGAAAAAGGAAGCACCGGGCTGCTGAGGCCAGGAGCAGACTTGGCAGGGCTGGAGGAAATCTGGGGCTTGGAGGCAGAGAACCCTCGGGGCTGCGCTTTGAGAGTTAGGGAGCTGAGCAGAGGGGGCCAGCAACTCCTGCGAGGTGAGGGATATGTGGGGTGTCTGAAGAGCAAGCCTCATGTGAGGGAGCTACATAGAGAGTCATGGCTGTACTCTGTCACTCAGTAATTAACTCACACACACACAGAGGATTTGTCTCTGTCGTGGAGCAAAATAAGCAATCTGTGCCCTTTTGCGTGCTCTGTGTGCGGGTGTATGTGGGTGTGTACATCGGAAACAGAAAAGGCCCATCTCCTGCAGGAAGGAAGGAAGGAAGGAAGGAAGGAAGGAAGGAAGGACACAGCAACAACAATCACAGAACTAAGCCCCAATGCACCCAGGCGCCTCGCTAAGCGCATTACAAGCTCGAACTCATTTCATGATTAATTACTGAAATCTCACGAGGGGGCTGGGGCCCAAAGAGGTTAAGTCATTCGTCCTAGGTCACACAGTCAGGAGGTAGCCATGTTGGAATTTGAGCCCAGGCCTGTAGATCTGCGAAGTCCATGCTCTTAACTCTGGGGAAGCCTGCCCCAGCCCGAAGGCCCACCTGGCAAAGGCCTGGGAGGCATGTTTTGATTAATCACTGAGAGTGGAGCTCTCCAGGAGCAGCATGGAGAAACAGGCCAATGGCCATGCAGGGTGTCGCTGGCCCTGCTCATTCACGGGGTTAACTGTGACGGTCAGCATCCTGGGAAGTGAGCTAACCCTTTATTGTCCTTCTGGGGGTTCCTTATTTCACCCACAGCAGCTGTCTTCATTGAGGAGCTTGTCAGCGCCTCAATAGTGCTGTGATGAACTCACTGAACAAACATTTGCAGAGCCCCCAATTTTACACTTGGAGCTACGGAAAATGTCCCCCAAAAGACATAAAACATGGTACATGACACCAAGGAGTTTATCACCAGAAGACGGACTGCGTTGTCGTTCTGATTCTGCTTCCAAAGCTAATTCCAGAGTGTGCCTTCCTCTCCCTCCCTCTCCTCACATCCCCTGAGTGGTGCTGAGTACCTAATGGAGGCAGCGAAAATCCCCGAACACCAGATTATGTCAATACCCATCAACAGAGACACGATCTCTCCATTGTACAGCAACCAGTGGGAAAGCGGTGGCTACAGTGTGAGAAGGGACGGGCGTGTGTGCGAGCCTATGCGTGTGCACGCAAGGGAAGTGGAGGGGTTTAAACTACATTTGCAGAACCAAGTCTGCTATTTCAGGGCATGAGACCGATATTAAACAAATGCTTTCATTATAAATATCTGCTGGTTTAGTAACATTTAAAGTATGATGCATCTGCCCTGGCCGGTGTGGCTCAGTGGATTGAGCGCTGGCCTGTGAACCAAAGGGTCACTGGTTTGACTCACAGTCAGGGCACATGCCTGGGTTGTGGGCCAGGTCCCCAGGAGGGGGCGCTCAAGAGGCAATGACACATCTATGTTTCTTTCCCTCTCTTTCTCACTCCCTTCTCCTCTCTAAAAATACATAAATAAAATCTTTTTTAAAAAATGGCTCATTTGTCTATTGCTTTAAAGTTTTAAGAAAGTGATATATACCCCCAAAAGTGGAAAATCGGTACACAAACAAGCAAATGCACACGCATGCTCACAGCGGTACTCTCCACAACAGCCACAAGGTGGAAACAACCCAAATGTCCATCAACAGCTGGATGGAGAACCACATCATGACCCGTCCGTACAGTGGCATATTATTCAGCCATAAACAGGAAGGAAGTACTGATACATTCCACAGCATGAACGAACCTCAAAAGCATTATGCTAAATAAAAGAAGGCAGGAGTGAGATGCTACATATTGTGGGATGCCATTTATGTGCGATATCCAGAATAGGTATCTCCATCGAGAAGGCAAGCAGACGCACCGGAGGAGGAGAACGGGGAGAGACTGCTTCCCGAGCGAGGGTGTCACTTTGGAAGGATGAAAAGGTTGAGAACTAGACAAGTAATTGCACAATATTGTGAACGGACTGAATGCCATTGAATTGTTCACTTGAAATGTTGATTTTAGGTTGCATGAATTGCATTCAATAATTTTTTTTAAGTTAAAAAAGGCCGAGCTTTCCGCTGTATGCAGGCAGCAGGGCGGTGTGGGCAGAGTGCCGGTGACCGCGTCTGCCCCGGCTCTCCTCCTGCTCTCTCCATCTCTGACCCTGGCACCTGGGCAATCACGTGTGTGCTCTCCCTGCCTCGGTCTCCTCCTGTACAGAATGGGGCCTCGCCAAGCCGTGTGGGGTCCAGCAAGTGCTCTTTGGGAAAATGATTTTGAAAATGTGAGATGCATTAAGCTAACATTTACTGAGGGTCAAGTTCTTGTTCTGAGCACTTTTCACTGTCTATCTCATTTAATCCTCATAACAAACCCATTTTACAGAAGAGGAAGCTGAGGTTTACAGAAAATCGGGGGTAGAGCCAGGTTTCAAGCCCAGGCTGCTCTGACCATGACGTCACACTGCCATACTAGTTACATCACTCAGGAGAGCTGGCTAAACTGTGCCCAGCTCATCTCAAGGTAAACACCCAGCACCAACCTTCTCCCGGTTCACAAAACCACCTCTGCATCAGTTCAGCATCAAGCAAGGAGCTGGGTCTTTCTGCCTCATGTCTCACCAATCAGTGCCCTGTGCTTCTCAAATGGCTTCTTCCTGATTTCTTGGCACCACTGATGTAAATTTCCCTGAAAGTGAACTTCAAATTCAAATCCTTTTGTTACAAAAACAACATTATTGAACTCTCTCCATGTGCCAAGTGCCATGCTGGGTCCTGGGGAAGAAGACCTGAATAAGCCCATGCCCCAGCTTCAAAGAACTCACAGTGGAGGTAAACAGGGAAATAAACGAGCACTCTCCAGTATCAGAAACTCAGTGACACACGTCTGCTCAGGATATGCTGGGCCATGTGTCAGAGGGACTCATGGGCAGCCCAGGGTGGCACAGTGCAAAAAAGGCAGACTCCGCTTCTAATCCTGCTTCTGGCCTAGCTGAGCTGTGTGACCTTGGGCAAGCCACCGCATTCTCTGTTCCTCCTTTGTACAGTGAGGCTAACTGTACCTGCCTCAAAGGGCTGTGCGGAGGATCCAATCATTGAGGACGTGTGAAGGGCTTAGCAGGGCCTGACCCAGGCCATTGACACATGACTAGCACTGGCTCTTATTATCACCATGGTCTCTGCCTGGGTAGGGTTCAGCCATGGGAAGAAGTTAAGGCACAAAGTTCCAGAAAGACACGTAGTGAACCACAATAGTTCCAAATGCCAGACTAACTGGGGTCTGGTGTCGAGCGAAAGTCCGTGGAGAAATGTGAGCCCTGCGTGAATTTGGGCAATCAGTAGTCACCACTAACCACGGCGAGGGAAACATAACCCAGAAGGCTGTCCGCAAACCCAGGTCCATTGGGAAATGCAAATATCAATTTCCAAGAAACGTCAAATTATATCCCTCTCCCTGTGTCGCTGCCAGGCCCCAGGGAGTAATTTCATGTTCAAATTGCTTTTTAATCCCATGAGACTGCATCCCTCACCCTCTACACTTGTGGTCTCCAGAGGCTGCCTCTGGACAGTGTCACTGGCTCCCAGGCTGCCAGGAAAATGTGGAAGTCAAAGATCAGGTGATAAACCCCAGTGTCTCCTTCCTAGAAGGACAGGTGAAGAGTATAAGCCTGAGGGATGCCTTTCCTAGGGGATCCTTCCTTCTGGATACAGAGATGCAGGGTTTTCTGCTCCATTTCCTGTCTCCTCGCCTGCACCAGGTCTGACCATCATTACAGCTGTTCTCTGAACCCAGGTTCAGAGACACCAGTCCCTACGGCGGTAGCGGCAAGGTGCTGGATGGAGCAAGACAGTGGAGGTTCTAATCCTCTCTCCACATCTTCTAGCTATAAGACCTTGGTCCAGTGACTTCACTTCTCTGAGCCTCGATGCCCTCATCTGTAAAATGGGAATAATAGCACTTTTCTCCTGGGGTTGCTGCAGGGGCAGTAAAAATTCAAGCGAAGCACCTGGTACCAAGTAAGAGCTTAAAAACAGACGATGATAACAAAACACCAAAGTCCCCTGAATTACCAGACAAGTATCTCCTCCTCACCCCACTCCAGCTTCAAACTTGCAGGAGGCTGCTTCCCAGGTCACTCCCCAGGGTCAAGCATTGCAGGGGACTCCTCCAGCTCAGAGCCCAGAAACCCAGCCAGCCCCACAGCGCCCCCTCCGTGGGGCAACTGGAGCCTGGGTCTGTGTTGCAGGCTGGATCCCACAGGAGCCATCTCCACTTTGACAGCCACCCTGAGCCTACACCGGCTCTCCCTCTGTGCCCAGAGCTCCACACTCCACAGGAGTGACCCCTCTGTGCCGCAGGGGTTCCCCCCACCCGCACTTTACAGAGGGGAAGCTCCAAGGTGCCGACTGAACTGACTGAGCTTCCCCGGCCAGTAAGCAATGCAGCTGAGATTCAAACGCAGGTATAAGTGGCCAAACTCTCGAATCCACTCACCCAGTGTCCCCAAACCATAACTCCTCACCACATCTGCAATATCCATAGCCACCGCATGCCACCTTCACTCCTGATCCTTACTCCCCCTGTGCTGTTCTTCACTGAACCCTGTTCTTTCGAATGACTTAAAACCTACTCAGTTTTTATTAACCTTGTCTTAAGTTATGTCATCTAGGAAGCCATGGGATTGAAGTGCTAAATACACTTTACCAAATGCTCACTCGGGTAAGTGTATAACCATTTAAATGAGAAGGGCTCTAGTTCCCGTGAGTCCCAGCTAACATCCTGGGACGGGCCACAGGATGCTGACGTGCTTCCTCCCGGCTCTGGACGTGTTGAAGGAACCGGCCTCCCACAGTCGTGTTTGATTGGGATCTGCCGGAGGCTTCCTCGATTATTCGGCTGATATTCCAACAAGTGTTGGACTGAGAGTCTGTGGAATCAGAGTGCTCTTCCAGCCCCAGGGCAAGTCAGACGGATTTTTATGGCGGCACAAGTGACAGATAAAGGACACCTCGGACAATTTTCTCTAGCCGGCCAATCAAGTCTGAGGCTGTCACTGCAGACACCACAGGTGCTGCACTTAAGTTTCTAGGGAACCTCAGAGGCTTCCACCCTGGCTTCTTGGACTCCCCGACCCCCGAACAGGCCTCACACAGGTTCAGTGACGTGGCCTGTGATGGAGGAGGCCGCACCCCACAGGCACTAGATACTTGTTAGGAACTACATACACATGTTGAACTTCGAAAAGCGCAATGACATTCTTTTAAAAGATTTTATTTATTTATTCTCAGAGAGATGGGAAGGGAGGGAGAAAGAGAGGGAGAAAGCAATGTATGGTTGCCTCTCACATGGCCCTCACTGGGGACCTGGCCTGCAACCCAGGCATGTGCCCTGACTGGGAATCGAACCGGGACCCTTTGGTTCCCAGCCCGTGCTCAATCCACTGAGCTACACCAGCCGGGGCAAAGCACAATGACATTTTAAAGGCACAAGGTACACTGGATTGAATAGGGCCCGCACCCCAAATGTCACGTCCATCGGAACCTCAGAACATGGCCTTATTTAGAAAAAAGGTCTTTGCAGATGTCGTGAGGACAAGGTTGTACTGGTTTAGAGACGACATTAAATCCCATGACTGTGTCTCTGTTCAAGGAGAGGACCCACGGAAAGACAGACCCACGGAAGGAAGACGGCTGTGCGAAGACGGAGGCGGACACTGCAGTGACCAAGGGGCCCCAAGGGCTGCCCGCAACGCCGGAGGCTGGGGGAGCAGGCAGGAGCGCGCGTGGCCCTTTCCGGCACCTGATTTCGTACTTCTAGCTTCCAGACATGCAAGATCACATTTCTTTTGTTGTAAGGCACTTGGTTTGTGGTCATTTGTCACAGCAGCCCTCAGAAACCAGTACGGAAAACAAGTACCAGAGGCCTGGAGAGACCAGGCAACTAAGGCGAGGTCCCGTGACTAGTGCATCTCATAACTGGGGCGGACTCAGGCCTGCCGCCTGGGTCCTGATCTCGCCCCGAGAAAAAGTCACTTTCTAGCAACCGGCAGCCAGAACACAGGTCGGACTCCAGGCCCTACCTGCCAACCTTCCCTCATTTCACGTTGAGCACTGAAGAAAATCCTGAGATGATATCTGCCTCGGTGAGAGTAGCTCCCCCCACCCCCGCCCTCACTTCTGCCACACAAAGTACTGTGTGTGACAGTGGCCAGAAATGCCACCCGTCATTAGCAAGGTCTCTGCATGTTCTCACTGGCTTTTGGGGCAGATGCACACATCTGCGGCCCCTGTTAGACCTGGCTTCCATTCTGCCAAGAAGACCCCGACAGGCATCGGCCAGAGCGACCTTTATGAGAAGCGGTGACCAGCAGGGTTTCCTCTGGGTGGACATCTCGGTGCTGCTTTGTTTGGTCTGTGATCAGGAGGAACCGCTCACACTTCCAAGCCGTCAGTCAAACAAGCACTCCCAGTGCCCCCCAGGATGGCCTCAGCTTCGCTGCTGCCCAGGAGATGCGCCCTTATCTCTCCACACACTGATGCCTTGCTGAGTCCTTCCCAGGTGCCCCTAGGGGCTGGCTCACGGCTGACGGCTCACGCCCCCCTTACACACCCCACACAGTTTTCGTAGCTCTAAGCTCCATCTCAGAAACCATAAGGCGGGGGAGGGCTGGAAGGGTATTCATGCTTTCTCCTCTATCTTCTCCCCAGCCCCCAGACCTCCTCAGAAATGCAGTCCACTTGTTGTTTTAGGCTGAGGATTGTAAATGCCTTTGGACTTGAAAGAAAAATTTAGATCCAAACCTTAAAGA
Organism: Micronycteris hirsuta; assembly: GCA_004026765.1. Lineage (NCBI taxonomy): Eukaryota > Metazoa > Chordata > Mammalia > Chiroptera > Phyllostomidae > Micronycteris > Micronycteris hirsuta. Next base: position 94,392 of record PVJI01003203.1, read on the forward strand.
TAAACACACCACTGCAAGCATGACAGCTAGCAGAAGGGAGCTTTGAAAGCTTAGCCTGCAAAGCACGGCTCTTCCACAGCACACCGGTCCACAAAGGTTAGCTCAGGGGCTTCCGAGGGCCAGGCTCAGGGCTGAACCGAGCCGGCGGGGCCTCCCGCCCACCCCCCTCTTTGCCCTCCTCCCTCCCTCCTTTCCTCTCTACCTCCCTCTCTTCCATCCACAAAAACTTATCGAACTCTTGTATTGCCAGACACTATACTGTACTCTGGGTCCACAGAAGTAAAAAAGAACCGATATGGGCCCTGCTTGTAGCCCTCAGTGAATTTAACATTTAGAGGCAGAAAGAGTCAAGGAAGCAGAATAAAGACGAATAACAATGTAATCTGATAAAGACCAGGCAGACAGGCTCTGGGCTGACAACCTTCCATTCTTACTTTCCAGGTTTAATGAATGCCCGTCAAACGTCCCTCTGGTGCCAAGACAGCCCTGCTGGAGCGGGATTCTGATGTACAAAGCGTTGGGCAGTGAGACTCGTAAGTTCTTTGCCCAAAGTGAAGTTCATCATCACTCTGGCCCCTCCACTAGCTCTTTCCAAATCCTCTGAATTCCCATCCTTTTTCTTAGCAGCCCCAATCATCTCTCAGGCACCTCGGCTCAAAAACTCAGAGATGTCATCATTTCTGCTCTTGCCCCAATTTGCTGCGAAGTCCACAGCGTCTGCGCCTGGCCTCCTGCATCCGCCCCCGCATCTCCGCACCAGGCCTGCGCCTTCTGCTGCTTGGGCCGCTCCAGCAGACGAGGCGCTCTAGTCTCTCACCTCTTCAGCACCTCTTCTGCACACCTACCAGAGCGACGTCCCTAGACCACGGGCCGGATCCAAAACCTTTAAAGACGGGCTCCTCGAGGCTGAATAATTAAGTCCAAATGCAGCATTCAAGGACTTCTCTGATCTGGCGCCAAACCTACCTTTCAAACTCAATGCTTTACTACTGTCTACGCGTGCCCAGATCTACCACCAAAAGGGATTACTCCTCCTTCGATGAAAATACGCCCTGTGCTTTCCCACGTCCACATGGGCCAAGGCTGCCCCACCACCTGCAGAGCCCCTCCCAGCCCCAGTCCTTCGAGGCCACCTCCGGAAAGGCTTCACTGTTCGTACCCAACTCTGGGTTCCGTCTGCACTTACTCCCTCTATTTTCTCAGGAGGCTGAAGTCCCAGCGGGCAGACACCCGGTCATATAGGCCGGTGAGTACCTTTCCATGCCTGGAGAACATCCAGTGTTGAATCGACGGGAGGTAAGTACAATGACCTCCACGGTCCTCTCCCCACACACTGTCTCCATCCACCACTGTCCCTGCCATCAGGCGGGGATGGGAGGTCTCCCAGTTTGCCATGCGGCTCAATGTTAAAGTAATAACATTTATACCATTGTTTATTTATTCTTGAGTAATGTTTAAATAATAACATTGAAATAATGTAAACAACAGCAATGACGGACGCCCTGGGCTTGAGCAGACTCAGCAGAGGGTTCCCCGGTGGAGCCCTCAGCACAATTTTCTTTCCCCATTTCCTCACTATTTTCGGAACCAGTCTGGACACACCGAGGTTCTCTGTCTCCCGGCTAGATGCTGGGGTCCCCCCAGCCGCAAACCCCACCCACCTCCCCGCTGAGTTCTTGAGTCCAGAAGGGGGTGTGTACGTATGTGCGATGCCCACACTCCATTGCCCCGCCTCAGGGGGCAGTCCTGACTCCCACCTCCACGCCTGCTGGTCCCTCAGCTCTGTCTTTAGCTCCGGTAATCCATTCTCTGTGCAGCAGCTGGAGATTTACTTAAAATGCAAATTAGAACTCTGAGGTCCTCTGCTTAAAGCCCTTGGAAGGTTTCTAATGGCCCTTAGAAGAAAGTCCAAACTCTTCAAAGGCCTGCAGCCCCCACCCCACTGCTCTCCCTTTGTCTCCCAGGGCTCGGCCTGCCCACCCAGCCACGCCCAGCTCTGCTGCTCTGGGCCCCTGAGCACACCTCAGAGACTTTGTGTTGCTGTTCCCTCTCACGCCTGGGGGGCTGCTCGACACCAGCGCTCCCAAATACCCTCTACTGCCTTCAGCGCCTGGTGAGGGACGCCCCCCTTCCTTATGAGGGAGTTTAAATAGAAAAGAGAGGGTGGGGACTAGTCCAACACTTGACTGGGTGCTAAGGATGAATTAAGTTTCTCAAATCGAGAGATGGCCACCTGGCCTAGGTTTGAATCCCATTTTACCTCTTTGTAGCGATGTAACCTGGGCAGCGACTCCATCTTTATGGGCCTCGGTTTTCTCTTGTGTAAAACAGGAATGAAGGTGGGAGCTCATCTGTGAAGCACTAAGATGACCCCATTAACAAGACACTGCCCATAAAGGGCCCCATGCACCCTCAGAAGTCCTGCTCCATCGGAGAGGGCCCGCCCGACCAGGCTCTCTGCAGCCCGCTGTACCCTGGCAAGCCGAGGGAGAGCACAGGCCTGACGGGCACCCCAGACCTCGCCCCTGGCGCAGAGCGGGCCCTTTTCCCCCATGAAACGTCACATCAGGTCTCCAGGGGGCCAAGCAGCCCTCAGGGTGTGGTAGTAAGAGACCTAGCCAGCCTCCAATCTGGACTCCCGTTCCTGGGGTGGTGGACAAAGCAGATGTCCCTGGCACTGGTGGCCCCTGGGATGCATCTTTGAGAGGCATTCCCTGCTCAGAATCCAAGATCACCCGACAACCTGCACGTCTTCTTCAGCTGAATGTCTCCTTTATTCTTGGAGACGAGAGGTGGACCTGGGACTTGAGACTTTGGGAAACATAGTGGAACCCTTTGCAGCCAGACCCAAGCCAGAAATAAAACCTGTGCAGAGGAAAGCAGGGCTTCTCCAAAGCCCAAGCCCCAGAGAGGTAGTCTGCTCCTTCCTTTAGACAAACAAGGCACCGATAACCCCGCTACACAAAGGCAGCTGAAAAGGCCCAGGGAGATTAATGGATGCTCCCAGGCCCCTGGGTGGGTAGCTGGGGGACCTGGATGGAGCAAGAAGACCACCCACCCGCATGGATGACCCGGGCTCTGACACCAGGGCCGTTACGATCAACGTTCCACAGGTGAAGAAACGGGAGCTCGGAGCAGGGGGAGACGGGCGTGCGCTTCCAACCAGCTGGTTTCCTCCGTCTCCCACACTCCTAACCACGGCCCTGGGGCACCCGACTCCCACGGGCGAGGTTCATTTTCTGCCACGTGCCCCGCCGCAGCTCCCCACAGCTGACAAGCTTTCTCCAGATGCCATACGCACACTGCTTTATTGCAGTCTTTTCCTGGGGGCCTTCTACACGCCCGGCTCCGTGCTAGCAGGCACAGGTACGCCAGGAGACAAGCCGAGCCAACACGACCGATGCCGGAGCTCGCTCCACTGGGACAGATGTAAACAGACGAATCATTAAAAAATCGCCGGTTATCCTCAGTTCGGCGGAGGAAGCAAAATGGGGCCGTGGAGGAGAAAGAATCTAATATTTTCATTCAGAGAAGGTAACATTTAGTTTATGGCTGTAATGGGTGATTTGGGGAATGTTCTGACATCCGCACAGACAGACAGGATACCCCAATGAACCCCAGGTTCCAACCCCTCAGCTGCATGATGCTGCCATTCTTATTCCGATGCTATTTTAAAACAAATAAGTAAGCACATGCAGTTTAAAAAGCAGCAGACTGGGGCTCAGAAAATCTGAGGTTTGGTACTGGCACTGCCCTAGACTGGCTGTGTGGCCTGGGGCCGTGGGTCAGGCCCCGGCAGCCCACAGCCAGGGAGGGGTCCCGGCGTGGCAGACCGCCATCATGGCCTTCCCGAAGTCTCGTTCCCAGGAGACAGCCTTCCGGGCAGACACTGCGCCTCTGTGGGGGGGGGGGGGGGGAAACGCTGCAATTAGCCCTGATTTATGATCTGACAAGCAGACAGAGAAGTCGCTGCCCACCCCACCCAATCCTGGGCAGCCCCATCTCAGAGAGGAAGGGGCCATGAGGTCCTGCAGGTCAGTCCAGGAAGAGGCGTCTCGAGGAGAGGTCTCGGATGCGCTCTGAGCAAAGGTTCCCAACACTGTACAAACACAGACCCACTGGTCAGACAGGAAAAGCCCTGGACCAGGTGGCCGGCTCTCACAGGCATAGCGACTTGTCCAATAACTGGACTTTCATTCACAGCGTGCGTATTGCATCGATGCGGAACTTCGGGCTTACGTAACATTCCGTTGAGCCAGGAGAGGGTCGATCCCAGATCTGCAGCTCCACACCTGCGTGGCCTCCTGCAGACTGTGATGGGAAGCACTTCATGCATCTTAACGCGTGTGCCCAGGGAGACGCTGTTCTGGTGGGGAAGGTGGGTACTTAAGCATTCTGAGACATGCAGAGGACGGCCAAGAGCGGCCCTGAAAGCAGCCTGCCTGGGTTCAAACCCTGACTCTGCCCCTTGCCGACCGTCACCATGGGCAAGGAGTGTCCCTCCGCCTGCCTCGGTTTCTCCTGCAAGGATACCAGCAGCTACGTCAGGGGGTTGTTGTGACCACAGAGATCACAGCCAGCACTTACAAACACTCAATGAATGCCGCTCCTGACCCTGTGCTTGGCGGTGGTGGCCACAATGCCAACGCAGAAGCCGTCGCTCCTTCACTGTTGTTGTCTCACACTCGAGGGGCTAGTAGGCGTTCGCGGAATTAAAATGAACTGAATGTGGGTCGGGGAGACCCGAGGGAAGGAGGCACTGGTCTCTAACAGAACCGCTGAGTCTGAGGCTGACACAGTCGTTTGGGTGGATCATGGGTGTGGACGTGCAGGGGCGGCCGAGTGGGGGCTGGGGGTGGGCTCCTGGGACCGAGAAAAGCCCTCTCCCAGCCAGACCAGTTTAGTCTGGTTATGCAGGGGACAAGGTTCAGGGAGGTCTTGGGCAAGGCTGAGGAATGTTCCACAGGGACCCTAGGGAGGGGGCAGGAGGGGCCCAAAGCTTCACAAGGGTTCCATTGTGTCTCCTCTGCACCGGCTGCCCCCGACAGTGGCCCAGTCTCTGGGGAGCTCCCACAAGAACAAAAACGGAGGGAAGAGAAGGGTGAAGTGGGGGACAGGCTGGCTGGGTCGGAGCCTGGGCGAGGGGGCGGAGGGGGCTGAAATGCCAAGTCAGAAAGGCCAGGGCGGGGGGTGGGGCCACGCTGCGCTGGGCTCCCCGGTCGAGGGTCCCATTCCCTTCAGTGAGGAGGGGCGTGGCAGACTAGAAAAGGAGGAGATGGCCAAGGCTGGACAGGGCCGAATAAAAGTCCTTTATTTGCCTTAATATCCCTTAAATGCACAAACTTGAAACCCTAAACCCTCCCCCTCTATTTCTTTTGGATGTGGCTGTGCCTGGCAGAGCTTCTCCCTCTTGCCTGAGCTCCTGACCAAAATTATACCAGTTTCCTGTTTGAAGCTCTCCAATTCCACGCACTTCTGAGACGCTCAGCATTGGCTCCAGGATGGCTGGGGAGGGCAGGGGGAGGGGGGTGCTGCCCAGGGGAGTCCCGACTCAAGCTAGCTATGCAGATACCAAACTGGGGGACCCGGTTTGGCTGGGCCAGGGTCCCAGACGGATAGGAGAGAGTCTCTGGCCCCCAGCAGGATAGAGTAGTGGTTGGGCTGGGGCAGGGGCGGGTCCTCTGGAACCCTCATGGGACTCCATCCTGGTTCTGCTACTTACTTCCCAGCTGTGTGACTCAGGCAAGCCACCTAATGCTTCCAAGTCCTGCTTTCCTTACCTGTAAAGCGAGGATGGCAATGACAGTACCCATGTCCCAGGGCTGCTGAGAGCTGTCAGTGAAAGAGTCGTGGACACTGCTTACAACAGAGGCTGGCCCAGAAGGAGGGCTGAGTGAGGTCTAGCTGTCATTATGATGCTAATAATGGCGCTGTCTTCAGAATAATCCTCAACCACAGAGAGATTTCCCAAGAGCGAAGTCTGGGAGGGCACTCTGCCCCTCTGCCCCTCCTCAGTGACAGCCAGCAACTGAGCAGATGTGGGGGTGCGGGGGTGGGGGGGCGCTGGTGGCTTGAAAAGCCTTTCTGGAAGTGTGTTCAGATCTTACTAAGAGGACCAGCAAAAAAAATTAAAAACTTAAAAAAGTAAATAGATAAACAAATTGCCAGAACCTGGGAAATACTGGCTCAACCCAAGTTAAATAGGATCTTTTGTGCGAGACTTATCAGAGCCTTTTGGGGACTCCTGTATGCATCCTGAAGCTCCAGAAAGTGGGGGCAGAATACACAGTGGTTCCCAAACTCTCTGCTGCACAGTCATTTAGAGCTGAGGGTTCGTGCTCTGTGTCACCCCCTCAGGGAAAGGCTGGATGCTACGCCACCTTAGGCATGGGAGTATCGCCAGCTCTCCCTCCCCCTTGTGTACACTTTCATCTCTTCCTCAGCCCGCTCCTCGCTCTCCTGAACCCATGCACTCCACGCCCCATCCCCGAGAGCCTCAGCAGGTCAGGCCCGGCACAAAGCGCAAGGGCGGTAAAGTGACGGCCACGGAAAGGGTCCGTGAGAACCTTCGATCTCGTCTGGGAGACACTGCGGGCGCGTCTACCCCTCCCCCACTTCCGGTAACGGGAGGACCCTTTTCCCAGACATTTAGGCTCAAAATCTGTTAGTCACTCTTTATCCCTCTTGTCCATCATCCCTCCCATCCATCGGTAAGTTCTATCAGATCTACTCTGAACTATGTCCCAAACCCAACCACCGCTCAGCGTTTCTCACCACTGCTGCCCTGGGTCGGTCCCCACCATCTCCGGCCTGGATGCTGTGGCCGTTCCCTCCTCACTGGTCTCCTGTTCCCACCCTTGCCCCACCGGTCTTCTCCACAGGGTTAAGTACAATTAGATCACGCTACTGCCTTGCGTAAAGCTGTCCAACTGCTTCCTCTCACGCTGAACTAAAAGCAAACCCTTTGCCCTGTCTCGCGAAGCCCCCACAATCCTGCCTCACCACACCACTCACACACACTTCACCTGGCCACTCGCTCCTCCACATGCTGGATTCCTTGCAGCTCTCACCCCACCCCCCCTCCGGCCTTTGCATGTGCTGGTCCCTCTACTTGCAATGCTCTTCCTCTGGAGCTCCACACAGATATCAGGAGTATGCCTAATTGTCCACCTCCTCAGCGAGGCCTTCCCTGACCATCCCCTTCCAGCAGCTCCTCCCATCCCAACCGGTCACCACCACATTTTCCTGCCTGTTTCCTCACAGCACCACCTCCACCAGAAAGTCTTGTATTGTGTCTGCTTCCTCATTTCTTTTCGCTCTCCTTGCACTGAAGGTAAGAAGCTCCACGAGGGCAGGGTGTTTTCTTAGCACTGATCTAGTCTCAGTATCTGGTGCCTATCCGTACTCGATGTTCCAGAAGTATGAGCTGAAAGGATGAGTGAAGGAGAGCGCTCGGTAGAGAGTGGTGGGGGCAGTCACTGGGGGTCATCGCTGAGCGTGACCCCTGGGCCCAAAGATGAGACCCGGGCTCCAGGTCCTGGGCAGACAGCCAGGAGTCTGCCCCACTCGGGAAGCTGTAGCTGAGACCATGTGTTGTGCCAAGTGCCGGGCGAGGCACCTCACCCACAGGAGGTAACTTCACAACCTCTCACATCAGCCCTGAGGTTGGTTTCACTCCCCTAATTTTAGCTAAGGTCACACCTTTGGCTAAGGTCACATAGCCAGTCCATAAAACAGCAGACTACCGAGAAGTCTTTTACTCCAGAACCAGTCCACCAGTCTAGACTATGGGGAATCAATGAATGAATGAATGGACCTTCTAATCTGCCAAAATGAGGAGCTCCTCAGCCCCTCTTCTCATATTCCTTAACCCCCCACCCTCCTCAGGGCACAGCCGAGGCTCAACTTCCCACAGTCTGACTTGTGAACTCACTGGCTGTGGGCCTTCGAAGGAGTCAGCTTCTTGGAGCCTCTCGTTCTCATCTGTGAAATGGGCAGAGTGAGCCTTGCTCTGCCTGCCCGGCTGGGTGGTGGTGAGAAATCAGACAGGAGGGGTCATTATTAGGGATTCCCCATGGCCCTAATGAGCAACTGCTCCCAGGAATACCCGCATTGGAAAGAATACTGAGGTCAATGCTCATCTAGTAGTAGAATTTCAAGTCCAGGGACACTTGCAAAAGATGAGGACGCTACTTTGGGGTAGGGGATACTCTTGGCACCCTCAAAGTCAATAATGTGAGAAGCCCACCAGCCATAGCCCTGTCCAGTTCTGACCACGCCCTCCAAGCCAGTGTCTCAAGAGTGACTGTCGGCTTGCGAAAGCCCTGCAGACCCAGGAGTATGCATGCTCACATATGCCCTGCTGTGGCTTTAATCTGCTGGCCAGGGCAAGAGCGCATGGGGCAGACAGAGAAGTGGTGAGTGAGCTCAGGCTGGCCTGGGGTCAGCAGACCTGGGGTCAGCAGACCTGGGGTTTGCTTGTTCCCGAGTGACCGAGGCTCTCCCTGTTCTTCCCTGGTCATCATTTCCCTTGTGCACACACGGTGGGAAGTGGGGCGGGATGGGGAGTCATCACCAACATCCTGCCATCCCTGACATTCCGGATTCCACTAGGGACACTGTAAGCCAAACATGCCCCGGAGGGGCGGGCAATCAAGTTCAAACAGGAGAGGCCCAGCCTGAAACAGGGATGCTGGTTTGGCCCGCCCACCTGGCCCTGAGCGCTGGGTTCTAGCTTCCTATCACCGTGGTGTGAAGGTTGAACCCTTCTTTGGTGATGGCGAAGGAACCCACACAGTGGCAGTGGCGCAGAGGACCCAGATACCCATTTCCCACGAATCAGCAAAATAACGTGAAAGCTAAAAACCACTCTTTTATTCGATGCCTCCTCCATGGCACAAAACACACACCTCTGCATCATTTGCCAGTGAACTCTGAAGTAGGAACATAAATAATTTACAATGGCACTAGAGTCATCAAAATAAGTGAGCAAGAACCAGGAGCCTCCACGGTCCCCTCTTCCTTGACGCCCTGGGAGTTCGCAGTCGGCTGCTCTGTAAACACTGGTGATGGTGGGCAAAGGGTATCCTGGACGTGGAGACAAATGAGTGCAGTGCAGCTGCGATGCAGCGAGGGCAAAACAAGTGGCTGCGGGGGTGGGGGCGCTCAAAAGGACTTCCAGGTGCATGTGCAGCTGTGCACGGCCTTGTGGTCTGGGATGGGCAGTTCGGGTGACAGGTCGTGTCTGTGGGCTACGACTCTACATTCAGCCAATCCCAGATCATGCTGGAGCCACAGAAGGCCCTTGGAGCAAGTCTGCAAGGGCTCAGGGCATGGAGGTGGCCCCATGTGTCTCCCTAAAAAAGAGTAGGTGCATCCCACCGCCACACCGCCACACCGCCTACGGCCCCACGCCACCTGGAAACTAATCAGATCCCGGAAGGTAAAGACTGATGCTGCTCCTGTAGCAGAAAAGGGGGTCTCAGGCCCCAGGCACCTAGACAACCGAAAGTGGCAGGAGTAAGGGGGCGGCAGTTACAGGGTGTAAACCTACTGGAAGTCTGGTGCGTGTCTGATCTTCACACCTGCGTGCCACAGGGGCCCACCGCCATCACCCGCTGGGGTTACGGCAGCAGCCTCCTCCCGCACCTCCTGCTGTGCCGCTACCCTGTGCCTGTTTGGCATTCTGAACGAATGAGTAGAGGCCGGATTCTCATTAAGCCCATTTTACAGATGAGGAAGCTGAGGTTTAGAGCATCGTCAGGCCCATGTTTACTAGGCTGGGCAATGGGACACTGGATTTGAACTCCAGCAGAATGGCTCTCGGGCAGGCATCGTAAACATCAGGACTGGGGGATGGGGCACAGCATCAGCTAGATGGTGTCAAACACTTCTCACCGGAGGAGACCAGTGGCCTCAGCAGAGCAGCAGCTGGCATGAGCGGCATGTTGAAGGAGCACAGGGGGGCCAGCGTGGCTGGAGGAGAGTGAGTGAGGGGAAGCTCACCAGGTGAGGTTGGCAGGAGCCTGCCCGCGGTGAGGAGTGTGAATCTGACTTGAAGGGTAATGGGAAGACCCTGGGAGGGTCCCGACCACAGATACAGCAGCAGCTCTTCGGTGCGGGGGCTTAGATAACGCCAGTCTCTGCCCAAAGCTAGTTACGACCTCTCATTCGCGCACCAACCAACATGGCACCGCCCCCCCCCCACTGATTCAGTCAGTAATAATAAATGATAATAACCAGAATTTACTGAGCGCCTGTGTCCCCAGCACTGTGCTGAGCATTGTTACATAGATTCATTCTCATTAAACACTCACACCTACCCCATGGCACAGGCACTATTGTTAGTATCCCATTTTACGGAAGAAGAAACTAAGGCTCCAACAGGTTAACAGCGTGTCCAGTATCCCAGCTACTTGAAGAACCAGAATTTGAACCTGTGTCTGTCTAAGTGAAAAGCCTGAGTCCTAAATACTAAGCCCCACCCTGATTTACACACACACACACACACACACACACACACACACACACACACACAGCGCCCAGCTGCTTGGACTTTACCTCCCCAGGTACTAGGAAACACTCGATGGGGTAGAACTGGTAGAGCAGAGGGCTGTCATTTCTCAAACAAAAGTTGACTGTGGCTCTTTCTCTTCCCTCCTCTTGCTATGAGTCCAGAAGATGGGGTGCAGGGGGGAAGGGGCCCTGCTTCTCCCTGCTCTAATGGCGCACGTTCATTCCCGGATAATGCAATCAGAGCTCAAGGATTAATGGACGTGGCTCTGGCTTTCAAGTCCCACCCGCTGACAGATCGCCTAATTCCCCCCACTGTTCCTGAACCTTTCAGAAAAAATACAGGCGGCTTGCTTATCTTAGTGTGGGGTTGCCGTGGAAACTGCATCCCTTGTGAGATGCACTGTCATAACATTTCAGTGCTGTTCGGAACACTTAAAGACACAGCCTCCCCCTCTTCGGGGCCTCAGTCCACGGGCCGTTGTCAAATGGCTGAGGACGGGGTGGGAGGGGACAGTGTGTTGGGGGTGAAGAACCGGGAAAACCCCTGGCTTTGGAAATGTCGGCTCTCATCTTTTGTGCCCAGCAAGTGATGGGGAGTCTTAGAGAACATTCTTCTCAAGGGGCTTCAAGGCTGGGCAATGGCTCTGCTTGGGTTATTTGTGATGAATCCACCTACATCCCCATGTAGGTGGCCCTATTTCAATCTCCAGTTTACAGAAGAGGAAACTGAGACTCAGGAGGTATGGTCACTGCGGTGAGCACTGCTGGTGCTCCGGGTGGCCTGTCGTCCTGGGTTTAGTACTCAAAGTCCCACCTCCCAGGAGCTCCTTGGTCCCTGGCAAACTGGGATGGTGAGTCACCTTGGCTTCACCCACAGACGTGGCATGCATCTGCCTCCTGTGCGTTTGCTTCTAACATCTGCACCTGTGACTCTCCAGCGGATGGCTGAACCCCTGGAACTGCCCTGCCTCCCAGCAGAGCTGCAGGTGCTGTGAGCCACCACCTCCCTGCCAGGGGCCCTGGGCCAATGACTGACAGGTGTGGGCATAGGGAAGCTGGGTTGAGGACAAGCTCTGGGCTTCCCCGTGGGATCGAGCTGAATCTGCCTTCTGCAGGATGGTGTCTAGGGGTTCCCCTTCCCTCCCTGTCTTCCCCACGCCCTTACCAGTCACCCAAGAACAGATCCTTGACAAATTGCTCACACAGAAATCTCCTCTCAGGCTCTGCTCCTGGGACAGCCTGGCCAAGGGTCACACAGTAGGACATGCCAGAGCTGTTCCCATACCAGGTCCTGCTCTCATGGCTTCCTGATCCCCCTGCAAACGCTGCACTTCCAGCCGCACTGAGAGACCTCCCTTCCCCAGAGCCGCGCTCTCTCGGACCTCCGGACCTTCGGGCCTTGGCACCTTCCATTCATCCGCGCGCCCTGCTTGGCCCCTCCTTCCCAGGCTGCTTCCCAGGCAGAGGTCCCCTCCTCTGCCCAGAGCTAGCTGAGGCATCTCCCCGTCTGGGAAGACTGCTTGGTGCTCAGCCACCACTGACAGGGCTCAGAGGGACATGGTGACCTCAATGTCTCTATGTCACCCACACAGCCCCACCGAAGCCCCGGCACAGAGACGCCATGCTTGGTGGCCCTGAGCTGCTGTGAGCTGCCGGGACAGGCACCGCGTCTCCATCTCTGCGCCCCACGCCCCGCGCAGGGCCTGTCACTGAGGAATGGCTGGTGAGCACTGAGTGAGTGAATGGAAGCACTTAGGGAGCCCCACGCTGCGCCAAGCAGTTGGCCAGACAAACCCCACCATCCTCGCAAGGCCCGCAACCGCTCCACGAGGGCCCCTCACTGCTGCCCCACCTCCTTCCACTCGCGCCCCCCCATCACTCCACCCCAAGCCCGGGGCTCACCAGCCTGCCACAGTCCGAGCCCCTGAAGCTGCTGTTCCCTCTGCCTGAAGCTTTGTCACAGAGGCTCTGGGCTTGTTCCCTCGCTTCCTGAAGTCTCTGCTGAAATGTCACCCCGACCTCTCTCCCAGCTTCCCCCTCATTGCTCATTGAATTGCTCATGACCTTCAATATGTAGTTAGGCATATATTACACATGAGCCAATAGTAAATGTGTGTTTAATTACATGCACACAATTAAATACGCAGTACTTATATCAGATATGAATCAATTCACACTAACTCTGTATTTAGTTGTCTGTCTCCCCCACTAGAGTGTAAGGTCCACAAGGAAAAGCCTTCATGCTCAATAAATATTTCTGAATGAATGAATGAAACGCCTGCCCCTCGTTGACAGCAGAGACACAGGCCATGGATACGGGTGCTATTACAAACTGAATGAAGCTCGCTGGGTTACAGGACTTGCCCAAGGCTGCACAGCTGAGGACCAAGCATGCCCTGTGCCATGGGTCTGAGTCATGGCCGTGACAATGAACCCCCTCCAGCAGTGCCACACACTGCACATGCTCCCGGAGCCTGTCCTCTCTCCTGAGCAGACGCCCAGGCCTTGGTGACTGCCTCTCCTGTGTCTGGGGATGCAGTGGGGACAGGGAGGGGAAGACGGTCCATGGAAGAGGGGACTGGGTTGCCTCTGAGCCCTGCTAGGGAAGAGGCGGGCAGTCCCACACAGAATTGGGAGGAGACAGGCAGGACCACATTTGAACATGAACTAATACTGTTTTTCCTTTTCCAATGCTCGTGGAGTCTTGCTGACAGACTATGAAAAGTGAGGACTCATTTCCTACTGATCTGGGGTGTTTTGCTCTTCCCATTCCACAAACACCACCAGGCGGGTTACGGTGCTCCGTCAGCCCCCGGCTTGCTCCGGGATCAGCATCACTACGCCTGACACCTCCTCCAGAGACGCCTCCCTCGGCGCTATCACGGCCACTCCCCAGGACCAACGGAGCTCCGCTGTTTGCCAAGGCCAGTCCTGCACTGCGTCCACCAGATTCCTACGAGCCCCTGCAAGGTGTCCCTGCCCACCTCCGTCAGGTGAGGGGGCCGAGGCTCACAGCGGTTAAGTGACTTAGGCCACAGAGCAACCTCACAAAGGAACAGACAAAATGTGTTCCTAAGAAAAAGCTTTTTTCTTTGCAGAAATAAACGTAAATAGAGAATAATTTTCCTTCCAAAAGGCTCCAGATTGGACAATTGAATCCTGCTGTTGGCTAAAGGTAGGAAAAGCCCTGTGAGATTTGACATCAGCAGGTTGTTTAATCCCCTCCCCACCCTGGTCTGTGACTCCTTTCTGTTGGGAAGGGAGAGCCTCAGCTTCTCCAAAGAGCCCAGCTCCGTCCTGTGTAAACATTCGTAAACTGTGAACAGAAGCCACCGATGAATTCACACGATGCTCTTCTCCCTGGGTGAACGAAATCGGCGGCTGACATGGGGTGTTGCGGTAAGGTTGCAGCACAGGGAACGCCAGCACGTCTTTCTTCCTTGGCTGTTCTTGTCCCTTTCAGGAGGCCACGCGTGTCTTTAACAGGCAGCTGGGGAGAAGAGCCCTCCACCAGGCGTGGCTGCAGTGCTCCTGTGGTTTGAACCATGTGCTGTGCCTGGGTGCCCTGCACAGTCTTGTTCGCAGAGGCTGACGGTAGCCACATGCGTGGATTTCCCCTCACCTGTGGCTCTCTGCTCTCCATGGAGCGGTGGGCAGTGAATGAGTGTAAAATCAACTCGGACATGTGACCTCCTTCATCCCGGCCAGCTTCTCCAGGTACGAGAAAAACAAACCCACCAGCGAGGTGCCACCAGCTCTTGTAAAACACACCCCTTGGCAGGAAATCCCTCCTCCAGCTTACACTTTCTAATAGCAGCTGCTAGTCACATGTGGCTATTTAAGTCAATAAAAATGCAACGGAATTAAAATGGCAGCCCCTCCATCACACTAGTCACACTTCAAGTGTTCGGCGTGGCAAGCAGCTCTCACACTGGTCGGTGCACACACAGAACACTTCGCTCCTCAGAGACGGTCCCACCAAACAGCGCTGTCACGGGAGCTGCTGAGGTCACGCCCGTGTGCAAACGGTCATGGCTGTCTGGGGAGCAGGGCTCCTGGGGTGCGTGCGGGCTGCCCTGGTCCTGGCTCCCCCCGGTCCTGGCTCTCGGAGAGCGTCTGCCTGCCCACTGGTCCCAGAGCAGAAAAGGTAAGAAAAGGCACTCATCCCTGGCCAGCTGCTGTTCCGGCTTCTCAACCTCCTTTTCATTGGCAAATGAAGATCGTTAAAGGTAACGGCCAGAGAGAGTAGGTGAAATGGGCCCTGGCCGTGGCCAGGCCCTTAGTAGGTCCACAGCGTGACTGCCGGGCTTGTGCTACAATTAGGGGCTGTAAGGCAGAAGCACGGCATGGTCATGGCGAGGTCGGTGAGCCTGGGAGACTTTGAGACTCCCGCGAGCGGCCTCGGCAAAGGACGGGCAGTGAGTGATCAGCTCAGAAGTTTTCCGACCCAGCTGGAGCGCGGCTCAGCCTGACCCCGGGATCGTGTCCGTACGGAGGTTATACTTACACCTGCCGTTACCTAGTCAGTGTTTGCGCAGGACCTGGCCAGGTGCTAAATGTTTTATATCCTTTAACGCTCATAAGAGAGCAGGTTATTATTTCCACTTTACAGATGAGGAAACTGAGGCAGAGGGAAGCTAAGAAAGGCAGGCAGCCTGGCTTCTACCCTCCGAGCCCTGCCTCCCTCATCCTGCCTTCCTGGGCTGAGAGGCTGAGAATCGACCTCCAGCGGCCAGCAACGGCCGCAGAGAACTGCCACGGAGCCTCACCGCGCGGGTTTTGCCAACCCTGCACCATCCATCACTGCGGAAAGATCCGAACTGCAGGTGGGAAAGGGGGTAGAATTCCAGGTTCCAGAGCCAGCAGGGGTGGCTTTGGATCCCAGCTGTGTTCCTCACTAACCGCGAGAGCTAACCCTGCTTTCCGAGCCTGCTTCCTTACCTGTAAAACAGGAACCCTGAAAGCACACGCCTACCTCACAGGGTCGACGTGAGAATCGAGTGAGTGCAGGTAATGGTAGCCTAACACACAGGAAGCACTCAGAAAAGGTGGCTTGCGTCATTTTTCAAGAGCTGAAACTTTTTCCCCAATTGGTTTAGCTTGAGAATCCATTCTCTCTTTGCTGGAGGCCCCTCCCCATCTTGTCCCTCCCTCACAAGGAGGAGATACACCTGCCTAAACAGGCCCTGCTCTGGCTAATGGTAAAACGGTTTGCCTCCCTAGGATCGCCCCAAACAGTGATGGAGGGAAATGGGGCAAGGGTTAACGATGTAAGCGCAGGTAACACGGAAGCGACTACAGATAGCCCTGCCGCCACAGCAGATCCCTATGTAACTTCTACCCATGGCGGGGTGTGGGAAGGAGGGCCCTAACCATTGTCCCCATGGGTAACAGATGCCAAGCAACCTGCAGGAAGGGACCCAAGGTTACCATCGAATTTCACCCAATGCGGGTCTCAAAGAACAGAACCACAGAGCCCCTTGCCCCGCCAGCGTCTCCCACCACCCCGGCCCCCTGAAGCTCACTAGCCCCTCCCTGCGAGGAGGGCTCGGGTGAGCACCCCTCGGAACAGAGAGGAGGCACCAGGCTACTCTGCCATTTACCAGTGGGGACCACAAGCAAATCCCATTCTCTTGGAGCCTCAGCCTGCTCATCTGTCGTATGGGGACATAACACACAAGCATGGTGCGTGTGCAATGGTCTGCAGACCCCAAACTGTCACACTGTGAAGACCTGAGGGTGGCACCTGTTTGTGCCCCCGTCTCACCTGAGCAAAGCAGCTGACTGGACAGGGCCTCCCAGCGCTGCACGCTTCACGGGCTTTCCACACCTGGTCCCCAGGCACCCTAGTCGGCGGGCACCGCTGTGAACACACCCTGCAGGCAGGGAATGTGAGGGGTTACGCGGCTTGCCCAAGGTCGTGCAAATGTTCACAACCCTCTGCCACTAGTCCTCTGCTTGCCACCCCTGCCCTCTGACCTCGGCCATCCAAGTGCCGCAGCCGGCAGCCGCCCGGGCACCCCTGCTGAGCGGGCGGCAAGAGTCAGAGGCCCCTGCTTTGACTCAAGGGTCTGCTTTGCCAGGTCCGGCCGACGCCCCGAGGTGTTCACTCTGTTACACAGAGTGAAACGGGGAAAAACCTCCAGACAAAGCGAACACTATTAATGGTATCAACCACCGTGCCAAAGCCACAGATATTTTGTGGAAAAACTCACAGCGGGCTGCAATGGGGGCCAAAACGCACACGAGGCATTCAAAGGGGAAAACTGGCTCCAGCAGCCGGTGGGGGAGGGGTGCCCATCCCACCAGGAGAATTTGGGGGGGATGTGGAGGAAAACAAAATCTCTGTCTTCTTCCCCTTGTAGCAACTGCAGGGCTGCAGGGCCAGGCTGGGAGCACTGCCACTCTGCCCACGGCAGCAAAGCTCCACAAGCATTTGCTGGATGAATGTAAACGTGAGGAGGAAATATTAAAGTAACGGATGTGGAAAAACCATAAAAGAGGAGCAGGAGGAGGATAAATGGGAAACCCACGACGGGCAAAGGCAGGCTCGGGCAGGGCACACGGGCCTTCGGGATGTCCGGGTTTAGGGGGTGGGTGCTCACGGGGGCACAACGTACTGTCGTGATTCGTTCCCACGTTTATTTTATAAAAAATACAGTTTGCAATCATCCGCATTGAACAGAAGCATTCACACGTGACATTTATCAAGGCCCTAGGAAACATCTGGATTTCGGCACCAGCCTTGCCCGTATTAAGAATAATGCTTTGTCTCATTACCATGGTTAGGGATGATTAAACTCGCCATAGATATTTTTAACGATACCTTTTATTTATATAGCACTCCACATTTTTATAGCATTCACTACTCACATTACTGGCTTTGCACTCGGAAGTACGGACGGCAGCTGTCCTAGGGCAGAAAACGCTAGAAGCCAGACCTGCTGTTCATTCACAGCACGGCCTCTTCCCAGCTGTGACCCCGGACAAGCCGCCGCGTTCCGGGAAGCCTCGGTTTCCCGACTGGGAAAATGGGAGCACGTCCTGGGGCTGTCTGTCTTGCCGGGAGGCTGTTTGTTAACCCCCCCGGATTGGTTCCGTCTTCATTAGGCCATTCCCACGGGCCAGGCTCAAGCCTGGGCGTCAGGGATGCGACGGTGGGTGCCGGGCAGCAGTGGCGGCCGCCTTCCCAGAGTCTGCTGTCCGGGGACAGAGAGGAGCGTGGACAAGGACACTGTGAGAGCAGCTCGTTACCCTGGGACAGCCACGCGAGGTGACGGCACAGGGCCCTCAGAGCGCTGACAGCACAGGGTTCAACAGGTCTGCGGGGCAGAGCCGGGCGGCAGACGCCCGAACTCGTTCTCTCAATGTGCGGTCCTGCCGGAACGGCCACGGGTGGACGTGACTGTCGTAAAGGCAACAACAAAAAGCCTTTAGGGAACGTGGGGTGAAAGTGGGGCTGTGAGCCAGAAGCTGAAGCTGACATGGACGGGGCCAAGAGCCTACCGCACACACCAGGACAAACCCTGCCTGTGCTGGCTGGTGCCGGGTGGTAATCAGTGCTGCTCCGAGCTCCAGAGTCTCCCCACCACCTCCCCACACCCAGAAGCTAAAAGGGGGACATCCGGCCCTGAAGAGGCCTCTGGGACCCAGCAGCACTATAACCACTGTCCACTCCAGCTGGTCAGCACCAGCACTGAGGCAAAGGATGGGGTTCTAAATTGTACCTCAATCTCTCTCCCTGAGCCAACAATGAGGGCTGGGCCTGGGCCTCTTCCCGCCCACCAAAGTCCCCGCCAGAGAGCCAGGCTGTGCCTCTGGGATCCCAGGAAGTCTCCCATGTGCACGGGCCTCACGTGGGCACAGGAGTGACAGCCAGGAAAAGGGGTCTAGAGGAGCAGCCTGTGGGAAGACGCCCCAGGGGAAAGAGTTTAGAGCCTGAGGGACAGGGAGAAGGTGGCCACACATACTGGCAGGCAGCGAGGGGACAGGCAGAGCCTTGAGGCCACGTGGAGCATGAGGGGATTTATCCTGCGAGTGCTGGGGGTTAATGTGGGGGCTGGCCATGGTCAGGGGGGTGTTCCACAGAGACCGCTCTGGCTGCTGCGGGCCCTTCTAGGGGCAGGCCCATGCCTGGCGTGGGCAAGCCCTCAGAAACGGCTGTGGTGTAGTCCGGATACGTGTGTTGTGATTTCCTTACTCCACTCTGTGGCTTCCAGTTCATTTTCTTAATAGTGTCTTTGATGAACAGAAGTTTTAAATTTTGATGAAGTCCAATTCATCACATTTTACTTTTGTGGTTACTATTTTTAATGGTCCGTCTAAAAACATCTTTGCCTACTACAAGGTTGTGAAGATATTCTCTCCTGTGTTTTCTTCCAAAAAATAAAGAATCCTTTAACTCAATAATAAAAGGACAGACCATGTGACACAGCGATAGAATTTGGAAGATTAAAAAGCTGACTATACTAAGTAGCAACCAGATTGAGGTGTGAAATGCTACAACCATCTCAGAAAATAGCCTGGCAGTTGCTTGTAAGTTAAACGTATACCTAACGTATGACGCATTCATTTTACTCCAAGATATTTCCCCAGGAGAAAAGAAAGCATGTGTCCACACAAGGACTTGTACTCCAATGTTCATAGTAGCTTGATTACACAGTAGCCCAAAATTAGAAACAATCACATGTCCATCAAAGGGTGAATGGGTGGTCAAATTATTTTTATAAATATGATGGAATACTATGTAGCAAGAACAAAAAGGAATGAGCCACCCATATAGGCAACAACATGGATGAATCTCGGAAACATTAAACTGAGTACAGGAAGCCAGATACAAGAGCGCAACTGTGGGATTCCATTTGCAGGAAGCTCGAGAAGAGGCAAAGCTCAGTACAGTGACAGAAAGCAGATCGGTGGTTGCCCCGGCGACTAAAGGAGGACCGACTCGGAGGGGCACATGGGAACTTTCTGGGATGATGGAAAAATTCTCTATCTTGCTGGGAGTGTGGATTACCCGGATGTATACAGATCAGAATGTGCAGAACACTAGAGCTCTGTATATAAATTGTACCTCAGATTTTAAAAGGCCCTACAGCCCTACGTACCAAACATGCCCAGAGAAGCGGCGGACAGACAGAGGCTCAAGCACACTGCTGCCAAGTTCCATTCATTCATCATTCAGCAAAGATCTGTTGACCCTACTGTGTGCTATTCCAGCCTGGGGAGCAACAAAGGCAGATAAGATAGTGTCCCATCCATCAGGGAGTTAACAAACAGTCGTGGGGTGTGTGTGTGTGTGTGTGTGTGTGTGTGTGTGTGTGTGTGTGTGTGTGTGTGTGTGTGTGTGTGTATGACAGAGAGAGAGAGAGAGAGATGTCTCTAGAAGTTAGTCATTACATTTTCCAATGACCAATTAACAAAAGCCACTCAGTCCTCTCTTAGTCCCCCAGGCTGTTGGCAGCTCCAACATCTGGCTCTGCCTCAAGAAGCACGCCCCCTCCCCTGGGGGAGGGGGACCAGGTGAGAAGCGGAAGGGCCACGCAGTGGAGTCTGGGACTGGGGGACACCCTCAGGCAGGGCCCAGCCAGATGCAGGGAGGTGCAGCAGGCTTTGCTATCTCTACTCTGCAGGCGACAGGATGGCCAGGTGCCCTCCAGCACAGCCACTCCATAACGAAGCCACCAGTTTCTGGCTACTCCTCTTGCCCTTTGCAGAAACCTCTAGAGCACCCTATTTCCTTAATGCACATGATAAGCAAGTCCTTTCTCAATTGCTTTCTCTTAAAGGGACAGAAAAAAGGAAACCATGGCTGAAAAGTAGGTATTCCACACACAGGTTCAAAGACCCACCAGGACTTAGAAACGCGTTACTCACCGATGTCCCCACCTCTCATTCCAGCCCCCGACAGCTGACAGGTCGTGGGCAGTTTATTTCGCCCCATCTTGCCCGTGCTTTAAGGAGGGTTTAGTTGATCGACAGAAGTCTCCAAGGTGGTTTTCATGGCTGCTGTCCACAGGGCCCAGGGCTCTTCCCGGGAGAGAGGCACCAGGACCCCCATTTTACAGATGAGAAAACTGATGCTCGGGAAGGATATGACTTGTCCACGGTCAGCAAGAGGCAGAACTGCATTCCAGAGCTTCTTGTTCCAAAAAAGTATAATAAGCTCCAATGTCATTTTTCTCCTTAACAAACCAGAAACCATGAAGAAAATGAGGAAGTAGGTGGACTGCAGCAAGAAGGTAAGTCCCATTAGGGCCCAGGCCATGTTTTCCCGGGCCACTGCCATCGCTGTGTGCTGGAATGAGTGAATGAGTGGACGAATGGATGAATGGGTGTACGACACAGGAGGCGTCAGGGATGCGCACAGCCTCAGAGGGCACTTGCACTGAGTCCGGGATTACTCTCTGATTCAATCTTACCACTCTCCCCAGAACCCCTAATGGGCTCAGCCTCTGACAATCCAGAGTTCTGCAGCTCTTGAGCTGAGAAAAAAGCAAGAGCATCCAAAGTCAGGCTGCAGCATGAGAGAGAGAGGGAGAGAGGAGAAATGAGAAGGAGGCAGGCTGTATGTCAGGAGTGGGGGAGTCTGCACGGGGAAGGATGTGTGGGTTAAGTGGGAGCAGGGTTGAGTGTGCAAGAGTGTGAGTAGGTATGTGCAGGCACGTACATAGGTGTGCACAGGAATGTGGGTATAGGTGTGTGCAAGGAGAGCATGAAGGCATGGTGTGCAACAAGTGCGTGTGTGTATTAGGAAGAGTTGAAGGCAGTGTGTGTCTAAAAAGACCATGACGATGTGCTCCATCTGCTCGCGGGGTGACAAATGTCAGCCATGGTCCTGATCCCAAAGGTCCTCAGCCTAGGATGGTTGCTCGCCTCGATTAAGCCTCCCCAGGATCTGACCCAGATGTCTGACCCACTCCTTCCTTCCTGTGGCAAGTCAAGGAGGGGCCCTCACGGAGCCAAAAAGGGCCCAGTGCTTCTTATTAGTCTCTGAGGAGGCTCTAGACAGTTCTGAAATGTCTACTCTCTCCCTAGCTGCATTTCAAAAATCCAGAGGGGAAAGGGCTGGTCTCACTTCACATGACCTGGGGTGAACGGAGGACCCAAAGGGAAACCTGGGGCTGGGGAGGAGAAGGGAGGAGGCTCACGCAAAGCTAGAAGGAAAAAGGGCACAACAGAAGCTTCTTCCGCTGAGAAGGGCCCCGTGGTCACTCTGGGGGCAGGCCCCAGGACAGACCCCCTCTGCCTGAAGCCCCCACAAGGCCCACAGCAGCCAGACCAGTTCCTCCCTTGGCGTGACAGGACCTGGGGCCTCAGACAGAACAATGGGTTCCTCCAACAGAGCGAAGCTCTTCTTTGTCCACACGTCCCCTCAACAGAGACCCCAGACAGCAGACGTGGTCTGGTGCCCCAGCGCCTGAGCCAGGCCTTGGAATCCAGTAGGTGCTCAATAAATGCATAGTGCATTACACTGACATACCAGCCCACCCACTCCTTCTGGAGCTGGTGTAGACTTCAGGGAGTCGCAAGAAAGAAAAGAGAGGGGTGTGGGCGGCAGGCGGCAGGAACCACAGCATGATCTGTTAACAGCCAGAGAGAATGAATTCATTTCCTCCCTGAAGTAATTTGCCTGTAAATATTCGCAAATATTCTCTCAGCCTTCCCATTAAAAAGAAATGCACAAATAAACCAGCCTACCCTGGGGCTTTGCACACAGGCTGCTGTTTCTGTCCTAAAGCACACGGGTGACTATCTAGCTGCAACTACCCCCTACCCACAGAGTCCCAGGGAGTGTCCTGAAGTGGGTCACCTGGAGAGCAAGAAGGTGGCTTGGCAGAAGTCAGTGCGGGTCACTTGGGAGCTGAAGTAGATTAGCCTGTGAGGCCCCAAGGGTAGCTGACCCAGCAGTCCAGAGGCCAGAACAGGTGGCCTCACTGGCCAGGGTTTGGCTTGGCAAACTGTCCTCCCACTCCCACCACTACCACCCATTGGTGGGTCCAGAGGTCACGCACAGACAGGCCTCGGTGCTCCAAGTGGGTCCCTTGATAAGAAGAAAAACAAATGCCTTCTTAAAACACTAGAAATGCATTCCATATGGAGAGGGAGCACAGGCGGCCCCAGGCAGAGAGGCTATTTGAGGCCAGTGTCCCCTGGGCAAGGGGCTCTGCCAGGGTAGAAGGCGTCCATTCAGTGACCAGGGTCCCCGGGTGCTCTCGGAGTCCTTCCCCGAGCCCCTCAGGAAGGGTCGACACCAGCCGGCAGCGGCAGGAAGCAGGGTTAAGAGAGGGGCCTGTCCTTCTCCCTCTGCAGACTGACCATGCAAACTCCGGGGGCACCAACAGGGGCTCGGGATCAAGCCCAGCCCTGCGACCTGCTCGGGACATGTGCCGCATGCAGGAAGGCTTAGCTAACCAAGTCCCAGGGCGACCGTGACAAACCCGTGCGAAACACGCCCATGACGAGCCCTCTTGCTTGTGTTCCTCCCGGCATCCGGAGGAGGCGCGCCACTCTCATCATCCCCATCACGCAGAGGGGAAAACCGAGACCCAGAGCGGTAGCTGCACGGGGATTGGGGGACAGAGTCAGGATTCGAACCCAGACATGCTGGGTCCGGGGCCTGCATGCAAAACCACTAGCGTAGGGAGGAGGGACGGCGGAAAGCGGAATGGTGCAGGGCCCCAGGGCCAGGGTACGTCCGATTTTGCTGGGGGAGAGAGGAGGTGTGTGCCGTTTTTCTTTTCACTCTATGAAAGCCTGGTGTGCAGCCCACCCACATCATTACCTCCCTGAATGCCAGCGCAGCCCTGCCAGCAAAGGTTGTGGTGCCCAGGTCACAGATGAAGAAACCAAGGCTCATAAAGCCTAATGGTCTTCTTCCAGCCAGCAAGTGAGAGCCAGGATGGGAATCGGGCCGACCCACCGCCGCCACCTCTGCTGGCTTCAGCTCCAGCTCCTGCACCAGTCCGAGAATGACTTGGGGCAAGTCCTTCGCCGGCTTGACCTCAGTCTCCACACCTGTAAAATGGTCTCTTTTGGAGCCCCGGCCCAGGGGAACTGGGAAGATCTAAGGAGATGGCGGGGCACACGAAGGACCACTGCAAAGCACACAGCCTGCACCGCCGGCTCTAAAGCCTGAGAACGGGAGAACGGGCTTTACCTAGAGGGCTGATGTCTCCAACAGTGCGCCCGCCGCACCACAGGATGCTCCGCCCGCAGAGAGATTCAATTATGGTCATTATGGTGCACTTAGGAAAACCAGGGAACGGGCTAATACATTTTAGAAAGATTTGCAGCAACAGAGGTTGAATCAAAACGAGTCTTCTACTTAACCCTCAGTTAAACAGAAAATCCACTTAACCACAAGGAAACAATGTTTTCCCAGTCTCCAGTCAATCACTTTTTTTTTTTACTGTCTGCCACTCAGATTTATATTTTTATTACCCTGAGCTGCTTTAGAATGAAAAGTAAGTTCATTGATGGAGAGAAAGATGTAGGGTCGGGGGAGAAAGCCTCTGTGGGTGTGCCACCCAGACCAGCACCCTCAAATCTTCACTCTTTCGGATCCAAGGACACTCTGCTCAGATCCATCGCTGCCAAAGATGCGCATGGGCTTTGGAGAAAGCAGCTTGAGGGACCCAAGAAGGAGAGTGCTAACTCACACCTTCCACTATCCCCTTCTCCCCCCACAAGGAGCAAACCCAGTATCCGCCGTTGCTGGAAGCTCCCCAGAAGAGGCTGGGGAAGCAATGTGTTCAGAGGGGACTATAGGGGCTGGAGCCCATGTCCCCCAAGGGTGCTGAGACCCAGAGCAGGGGAGATCAGAGTGGTCAGGGAGGCATGACCAAGAGAAGGGAGAAGCTCAAGTTGGGGAGAGTGTTCCCCACAAAATGGGAAAGAAAACATATCAAATACTTTTCTCTGAAAATAAAGCAGCATTGACTAGACATATGCAAAAAGATGCTGTGGACAACGAACCACCAGATAAAACACAGGATGCTCAGCGAAGCTGAAACTTCACACGGGACTGATGTGGCGTGGGACATGGATGAAAAATTACTTATTGTCTTTACGAAGTTCCGATTCGACCAGGTGTCCTGTAGCTTACTAACTTCCAGGAGGCAGGCACCCGACCGTGGAAATAAGCTGCAGGCCCCTGGCCCGGGCGGCCCAGGAAGGGGCCCCACGCAGCTGTGGGGCAGCCGGACAGCAAGCAAAGAAAAGCAGGAAGTCCCACCGCATGGGCTTTCTGGAGGTGACTGTTGACCGTGCGCCTGAGTGGGAACAAAAGCAGGAAACAAGTGGGCCTCTCGTCCTGAGAGAGGACTGATGATTTCTCTTTCCTCTATTTTCCGAGCTCTGTAATGTCGTTCCATTGTCTGAGCAATCACGGCACGTACACAAAGCTCTCGACTATTCTTATCTCTGAGCGATCTATCAGGTTGTGCTGTCCGAGGCTGAGCTCGCTGAAGTCAAGGGCTGGGGAACTTTCATCTTGGTATCCCAAGGGGTACTCGGGAAATAAGGGAAGGAGGAAGAATGCAGAGAGCGAGGGAGGAAGGGATGGAGAGACAGTAATGAAGGACCAGTCAGCACAAATGCCAGGAGTTGGGAAATTCCAACTGGAAGGTGCCTCTGAGGGTCACGGGCCCCCCCAAGCCAGAGAAGCTCCCATTACCCCAGGTCACCAGGCTGCCTCTCGTGGCTGCCATCACGGCCTGGGTGCTATGGGGACAGCAGGCAGCACAAAGCCAGCCTCTGGCCTGAGGTCCCCTCTGCATGGCAGGATGCGGAGCAGGTCCAGGAGCTTCCCCTGAGACAGAAAGCAGAAGTCTGCGCCCTCCTGCTCTGCCCCATCCTGCTCGTGGGGGACATGCCTCTTGGTTCAAGTTCAGTTAAACAGATGTTGTGTTCCTAAGAGGCCTGTCTTTGAAGTCCGGGAGAAAATCTCAGCTCCAAAGAGACATTTCCTACCAACAAGGCTCTCTGGGGAGTCCAGGCAGGAACAAAAACCAAAACCCCTGGATCCTTATCTTCTGGTATTTATGAGCTATTTTTTTTCATTAGAACAGCTGCCTCCAAGGACCGCATGCCCGAAAGGGAAGGAGAGAGGAGGGAGGGCTGGCATCCCACTGAGCAGGGCTCAATGTGTCCCCAGGAGGGGCGCAGCGTCGCACCCACCAGGGCAAACTGTCACACCGAGGATGCAGCCCGCAGTGGCCGACTCTCCGTAACGGCAGACACTGGACACAGACGGCACTCATAACCGGAGCTGTCAGGAACTGGGGCCAAATGCCCACTGACTCAGGGGCTCCCAGGACACTGGGCCCCATGCTGCCTCCTGCCTGAGCACACGCTGGACCCTCAGAAGCCCTGCTGCACCTGTGCCCCTGGAAGCTACCTCCTCACTGCAGGACCAGCCACGGGGTCTCCTCCTCGGGGTCTCCGGCCCACCTTCCACCGCCTCCCCCCACCCCAGCAACAACAACCTTCTTGGAAACACCTCCTCACTGGCGTGCCACGGCTGGGGCGGTGGGAGCAATGCGCAGGCGGCAGGGGATGGATTGTCGGTAGAGAATTAGAAAAACAAACAAAAAGCCCACAAAAAGCTGACAGTTCTAAACAATGTCAGTGATAAAACACTCTGCCTTTTAAAAAAATCTTTTGTTGCTCTAAGTTCTTAATAATTGCAGTAGTCACCGGTGAGTTTTAATAAAATGTATGTAAGCTTCCAATGAACACATTATTATTACTTAACCTTGAATAAACATCGAGTTTACATGGCAGTTAGTTCTAAGAACACCCACTTCCGAGAACACCCGGCACGAGCTCACTGGGCTACACGCGTTCGCCTGTCTCCAGAACAAGGATCCGGGATCACGGGAGTCTCCCTGCCCTCGGTTCACACACACCTCCAGCCCCAATGCCACCTGATATCCCTGCACTTGAGCAGCAGATCTGAACTAAGCCATGATGGCTCAGTGGTTGTGCAGACAGGAAACAGAAACTGGACTTCTGCTTCTGCGGCCACCTCTGTACAAGTCACTCTCCGAACCTCGTGGGGGGTCCCTCTTTTGGAACTTTCTTCACGTACATTTCCTTTTTTCAAAATATCCATTACTATAACTAAAAAGCATGAAGCCATTACTTTCCCCCCTTGTACTGTAGTGTTTGCTGGTTATATAATGACGTGCACTAAAAGAAAAGTTTACTGTCTGTGTTTCTTTTCCGGCCAACACTAGAATCGGTGTTATTTCATTGTTATTACTGGAAATAATTGTGTTGTATTGAGGAGGTATGAAGACACCGTCTTCCCCGGCCGCCGAATGCCGAGGTGTGCCCTGCTCACCTGTCCTATTTTATGTTGGGCACCGGCAGCTGAACAGTGCCCTCCTTCCGGGTGGGCACTAAGCCTAGGGCTTGCTCTTGTAGTTGCTTCTCTTCCTCATTCCATGCCATTCGAAAGCTCCCAGAGCACGGAGAAAATAATCTCTGTTTGCCCGGTGTCCTGGATGGGCTGCCCTCTGGGTAGCTCCAGGCGGCCTTCAGAGGGCACCGTTCACAGGACTCCAAGATCCCACAGTTCCCCACCATCTCCTCCATCTGCGCTCACTCATCTCATTTGGGCCTCAGGTCTGCAATGCGTTCTATAAGCTGATGGCTCCCAAATTTCTCTCTCCAGTCCCGACCTCACACCGGAACTCCAGGCTTGTATCTCTATCTACATCCTTGCCACCTCCACGGGGACAGTTAATAAATGTCACAACTTAAAATGCCCCAAACAGAACTAAGTGTGTTCCCCTCACCCTGCGCACGGCCTGGCCCGTCCAGGCTCCTCCATTTCAGACACAAATTCATGGTCATCCTTGACCCTGTTCTTTCTCTCCCACCACATCCAACCCATCAGTGAGTCCGTCAGCAATACTTCCAAAGTCAACGCTGAACGTTTGGGCTCCTCAGCACCTCTGCCCCCTTCCCATCCTTCCAAAGCACCTCACCCCTCGCCTGGACCCTAACGTCAGTCTCTGCATGGTCTCCCTGTCCCGTCCAGTCTGTTCTCCACGCGGCAGCCGGTGTGATCTCGGTGAGATGTAAATTTGACCCTGTTTCTTCCTCGCGCACTGACTCCCTGTGACACTTAGAGTCGAACTCCGAAGCCCTCAGCCTGGCTGCCAGCCCCTCCCGGCCTCCTCTCCTCCCACACCACCTGCGCCCTGGCACCCTGGCCTCCTGGCCGGTACTTCGACGTGCCAGCTACCTGCCCACCCTCTTCCCTCTTCCCGTGCCCACCGCCAGCAAGGCTCTTTCCTCAGGTGAAGTGAAGGCTCGCTCCTCAGGGCCTGCTGCTCTCTGCTCAGATGACACCTGATCAGGAAGGCCTTCCAAGTGCCCTTGTCCATGTAGTAACTCCCCTGGTCACACACGCCCTGGCCTTCCCTGCACCTGATGCTACCTGGCCTTTGGTTTGTTTGGTCTCTGTCTCCCCAACTAGAAGGCCAGCTCCATGAGGACAAGGACTTGGCTGTTTCTGTCACTGTGATATTCCCAGCATGCAGAGCGGTACCTGATACATAGTAGGGGCTCAACAAATACATATTAAATCAATGAATGTGGACTCATATTTGACATCTGCCCTCTAACTCACTTTGGGCGAGGCATCGTTATCACCACCGTTCTGCACACGTGGGCACTGCAACTGCTCAGGGAATGAAGGGGGCTTACCCCTCAAGATCTCTCACGTAACTAGTGACAGATCCATGGTTAAAACAGGCTTCAGAGGACAGGAGAGCAATAGAGAAAATTAACAAAAACTAAAGCTAGTTCTCTGAAGACACGCATAAAACCAAAAGGCCTCTAACCAGGCTGACTAGAGAGAAAGAAAGAGAAGACACAAATTACTAAGCATCAGAAATGAAAGAGGGGATGTGACTCTAGTTCCCATGAACATTAAAAGGATAATAAAAGAATGCTATGAATAATTCTATGCCCCCAAATTATTAACTTTGATAAAACAGCTCAATTCCTCGAAAGGCACAATCTTCCAAACTCACACAAGAAGAAACAGACAATCTGAATAGGCCTGTATCTATTAAATAAATTGAATCAATAATTAATCACCTTTCAACATGGAAAGCATCAGGCCCATTTAGGTTTACTGGTGAATTCTACCAAACACCTAAGCAAGAAATTATACCAGTTTTCTACAGTCTCTTCCAGAAGATATGAGCAGAAAGAACACTTAATAACTCATCCTATGAGGTCAGCATCACCCTAATACCAAACAGACAAAGAAAACTCTAGACCAATATCTCTCATTAACATAAATACAAAAATCCTCAACGAAATAATAGCAAATCAAATCTAACAATATATAAAAAGAATTATAGACCAGAGCCAAGGAATGAATCCCAGGTATCCAAGATGGGTTTAACATTTAAACATCAGTTAGGTAATCCATCATATCAACAAGCTAAAGAAGAAAACTCACATGATCATCTCAATAGATGCAGAAAAAGCATTTGGCAAAGTCCAACATCCATTCAGGACTTTAAAAACTTGGCAAGACTAGGAATAGAGGGGAACTGCCTCCACGGGACAAAGAGCAGCTGCGAAGAACACGCAGACGACATCGCACTTGTGGTGAGAAACTGGGCACTCTCCCATGAAGATCAGAAACGGGGCCGGGATGTCCCCTCTCACTACTGCTTTTCGACCTTGTACTGGGAGTCCCAGCCACAAAACTAGACAGCGTTTTTTATTATTATTACAGGCTGAGGAGGAAGCTTTGTTTTAAAAACAGGGTTTTATTTTTACAAATTGGGAAGGAAGAAATAAAAATGTCTTTGTTCGCAGATGACCTGATTGTCAGTATAGAAAATCTGAACAAGATGGCAAAAAACTCATGGAACGAATAAACATTTACAGCAAAGCAAGGTTGCAGAATATAATGCTAATATGTAAAAATCAATTGCTCCCCTCCCTGTATACTAGCAACGAATACGTGAAATTTGAATTTAAAACACAATGCCATTTCCACACCAAAAGAAATCAAATACTTAAGTACAGATGTAACAAACTATGCACAAGATCTATGAGGAAAGCTACAAAACTATGACGAAACTAAAGGCATCAAAGAAGAACTAAATGATTGGAGATATTCCATGGACATGGAGATAGGAAGACTCAATATTGTCAAGAGGTCAGTTTCTCTTGGATGTTCTAAAGATTCAATGCAATCTCAGTCAAAATCCCAGCGAGTTGTTTTGTGCATAGTGACAAACTAATTCGAAAACGTATGCGGAGGGGCAAAAGACGCAGAATAGCCAGCGCGATACTGAAGAACAAAGCTGGAGGGCTGTTGCTCCTGATGTCAGGACTTACTACGAAGCTACAGTAGTCAGGACAGTGCGGGGCTGCGAAAGAACAGAGAATTCCATCAACGAAACGGAACAGAGCGCCCCAGACACACCCCCACGAACACAGCCACCTGATGTACGACAGGGGAGCAAAGGTAAGACGAAGGAGAGGTGGTAGTCTTTTTCAACAAATTGTGCTGGAACAACCAGATATTCACATGCAAAAGAGTGAATTTAGACACAGATCTTACAAAACTCGCAAAAATGAACTCGAAATGGATCAGAAACCTAAACGTAAAATGTAAAACTCTCAAACTCCTAAAAGACAACACAGAAGAAAAATCTAGGTGACTTCTGGTACGGCATTAACTTTTTAGATACAACACCAAAGGCACAATCCATTAAAAAAAAATTGATAAGCTGCTCTTCATTAGAATTTTTAAAAATCCTGCTCTGTGAAGGAAGGACACTGTGAAGAGGGGAAATATTTGCAAAAGACATACAGGTAAAGAATCGTTATTGAAAATATAAAAAGAACTCATAAAACTCATCAGTAAATGAACTGATTAAAAAATGACAAAAGACCTAAACAGACAACTGGCCAAAGACACACAGATAGAAAACAAGCATAGAAGAGGGGGCTCAACATCGTGTGTCATCAGGAAATTTCAAATTCAAACAATAATGACGTGACTCCACAGCTAACGGGACGGCCCAAATCCCGAACACAGACGGCCCCGAACACGGGAGAGCAGGTGGAGCGGCAGGAACTCTCTCTCCCTGCTGGTGGGAAGGCAAATGGGGACAGCCACTTTGGAGGACAGACTGGCAGTTTCTCACAAAATTAAGCATAACTTTACCATATGACCCGGCAATCGCGCTTCTGGGTTATTTACCCAAATGTGTTGAAAACTTATGTCCACACAGAAAGCTTCAGCACACAGATATTTATAGCAACTTTATTCATAATTGCCAAAACTTGGAAGCAGCCCAGATGCCCTTCAGGAGGTGAATGGATAAATAAACCATAGTACAGTGCATCCAGACAATGGAACGTTATTCAGCATTTAAAAGAAATGAGCTCAGCTCATTTATTGTGAAATTCTTCGCAATAGTTAAATCACAAAGCAACCCAAGTGCCCACCGACAATGAATGGATAAGCAACATGCAGTTTACACATAGTACATCACTATAGACACGACGTTAAACAAGTATCATTCAGCCTTAGCGAGAAGGAAATTCTGACATATGCTACAACACAGATGAACCGCGAGGGTTTTATGCTGAGTGAAATCAATCAGTCGTCCCCCAAAAATAGTGTATGATTCCACTTGTATAAGGTACTCAGAGCAATGAAAGCCACAGAGACAGAAAGCATTTGGTGGTTGCCGGGAGCTGGAAGAAGAGGGGAACGGGGCGGGGGGTCACTGTTTCATGGGCGGGGGGTTTCTTTTTACAACATAAAAGAGTTCTAGGGGTGAACGGGGGTGACAGCGGCAGAACAACGTGAGTATCCTCTGTTCCACCGAACTGTGCACTCAAAATTGGTTAGGACGGTAAATTTTGTTATGTACATTTTACCACAGGGGAAAGAAAAACTGGACAAAGAAAAGAGCTATCGAGGCATGAAAAGACGTGGAGGAATCTTAAACGTGTACCACTAAGTGAAAGAAGCCAATCCCAAAAGGCTACACGTGGTATGATTCCAACTATATGACATTCTGGAAAAAGCAAAACTATGAAGGCAGGGAAAAGACCAGTGGTTGCCAGGGCTTGGGAGGGAGGGAAGAACGAATTGGCAATGCACGGAGGACTTTTAGGGCCACGGAACTGTGCCGTATGATAGTCTAATGGTGGACACATGTCATTCTCCATTTGTCAGAGCCCACAGAAGGCACAACACCAACAGTGACCCCAAGGCAAACTATGGGCTTTGGGTGCTAAGGATGTGTCACCGCGCGTTCGCTGGTTGCGTATGCGTTCCACTGTGGTGCGGAGGTCAATTGCTGGGGGGGGGGGGCCCTATGCGTGTGGGGGTGGGGAGAACATGAGGACTCTGCATTTCCCCCTCAATGGTGCTGGGACCCTAAAACTGCTCTACAAAACAAGTCAATTTAAAAAAAGGTCTTCAGAGTCCAGGGCTCAGTCTCCTTCCTCAATCCCACTGTGCTTTTCTTTCATACCACAGCCCTGCCCAGGGCCCCAGAAAGGGAGACCCTTCCGTTGGCACACCCCCAGGCACAGGGAGCAGCTCTGGTCACTCCTTCCCATGTCAGCGGCACTGGGCAGGTAACAGGCCACCACAGCTGACAAAGCAGCACTGCCAGCGGATTTGGACTTCCTCCTTCACTTCAGGGCTATCATTAAAGTATATTATTTTGCACTTTTAACTAATGGAAGAAGCTGGGTGGGCAGAATGACCACCAATCCAGAAGACTAGCAGACGAGGCCCGTCTCTCCCACTGCACAGCTGTGTGACCTTGAGCAAGTCACTTCCCCTCTCGGGGGCTGACCCGGCCTCTGCAGCTGGGGCTCCCATCCCTCTGCCTTTGCCCTCCCTGGCTGTCTGGAAGTTCAGCTGTGATCCACAGTGTGGGTGTAGGTCATCATTAAAAACAATAATAAAGCCTCTTAAGGGGATTTTCAGCTGATGTTGGCTGCATAGACAGAAAAGCAGTAATTTGCTCATTGTTTAGATGAGGAATAGGAAAACTTATCATCTCTCCATGATGTCAAGGCGCGGTCACCGCACACAGCACACGACGAGCCCACCCGGCCTTGCTCTCACAGCCAGGCATGCCCGGGAGACGGGGCCTCTCCGAGGGGACGCTCCGCTCACTTAGCTTCCTGTAAGGGCCGACGGGTATGTGGAACTGGGATGAAGCTTCCCGGGTAAATTTAAAACAAGCGGTAAAGAAAAGAAGGAAAAGGTTGGGGATGGAAAATATCCAAGAAGGGAGAAAAGGACCAGGGAGCTGCCATGAGTCCCACGTAGATGTGGGGCTGGCCTGAGGCCAGAATGTTCTGGCAGAAGTTGGGCTGAGCGAGCAGGAACCTGGGGAGGTGAGAGCCTGTCACCTTGTCCCCTGATACACCTGTTCTCTAACACACCTGTCCCAGCCAGAGGGCAAGGGGGATGTGGGGAGCGCGATGAGGCCTGGGGCTGCTGCCCCTTCCCCGGCTTCCCCTCAGGGCCTGTGCCCCACCAGTCAGAACTAGAGAAAACCGAAGGGTGGCGTGCAGACAACAGTGGCCGCTACACCCACCACTTTCTGGAATGCCGACCCCTTCCCAGGGAGTGGAAAACGCGCCTGACATCCGCCATCTCAATCCTGGCCACACGGCTGCAATTGCCGTGACGCTCCTCCTAGGTGAGCAACAGGAGAGCAAACCGACTTATTGCCCAAGCTGATAACGAGCCACAAAACAGCCCTGAAATCCATCTAATGCCGAAGCTATGCTCTCCCTTCTGCATCCTCAGAGGAAGGTGGAGGTGACTATGACCTTTCAGCCAGCAGACAAGAAGGTACGGAGTGGAGATGCAGGAGAACAGCCTGGAGGAAAAGGGGTGATGCAGCCTTACATGGCAGAATTGGGCGAAGATAAGGAGGGTGCAGGAAAATAGATGTCAGTTCAACACAAGGAGACACTCTGACCCAGCAGAGCCAGCCAGAGCCAGCCCAAGCCAGCCCGAGGCGGCCCAGCTGCACTGGAGGCCATGAGCCCCAAGTCCCCGGGGGCGGTGAGGCTGATACTGACAACCACTTGGAAGAACTTCGGGCCGAGAAGTCTACCAAGCATTCAGTTGCTGTTAAGCCCTGCAGCCATTGTAGAGCTGATCCATTTGACGCTCACCCAGCCCTCCGCACAAGTAGCAGAGAACACCGGTCCACCTTCCAGAGACAATGAGGGTACTCAGAGAGGTGGAGCGACTTGCCCAAGGTCACACCGTGGAGCAGAGCTGTGCCTGGGACCCAGGTCTTCCTCCACACCACACTGGGTGTGGGCAGGAGTTCAACCAAGCTAACCTGGACCACTGGCCTCTGTTTCCACCTTTGTCATTCCCAAGGCCTTCCCAGAACGAAGAAGGAT